>JAHBCN010006536.1:0-48273 GCA_019359885.1 Listronotus oregonensis
GCTGTATCAACTGTTTGCTATGATATTGATAACGTGTTTAGAAAAAACCTCTTACATACAATAACTTGTTTTCCGTCGTGTTCTAAACTGTAACGGTTTGTATGCTGTCTTTTCATTTCACGTTCATAATTTCGTTCTCTTCTCCTAACGACTGGTATTTGCTGAACATGGGATGCTATAAACTGCCTTTTCATGTCGATTGACTTTTGATCAGTCCAATATTGCCTGTGTATTTTCTTTCTCTCTTCTTCCGGTATTTTTTCCCAACACTTTAGCTTACAGGTAATTAGACAATGTGGTTTAACACTCTTCTTTTTTACAACCTTCTTACTTTTTTATGTTGTGTGTTCCAGCCCTAAATATCTTTTTTTTATTTTCGTTTTTCTTTCACATTTTTGGAACAGATTTCCTTTTTCTAGTCCTTTTCCTTTGACCTGCCTTCATCTTCAATAGTTTCTTTTTCTCCTTGATCTTGATAGTTGGGGTCACCTACACTGTCGTCGCTATTAAAATCACTAAAATTACTAGTGACGTCACTACTTGCATTTCCTTCACTTGTTTCAGCTGATACATGTCTAGGAAGGCCTCTAGTAGCTTTTTCACGACTGATTATTATGGGACTAACTAGGCCCTTTTCTGTAACAGTGAATTGTTGTTCAATTTCTTCCAATTCAGATGGAGGTTTTTTGTGTAACCTGACGTTCCAGCGCGAGGACTATAAGTTTCTTCATTCAGTTCTTCAAAACTTTCCTGGTCTGAAATGAAAGAAATGTTAAAATCAACTGTTTTGTTGTTTGAATTAAGACGAAAAATATTTTTTATAAGAGAAAGAATGTTACCTTTGGTGTAGAGATATAAATCAGGAGTGTTTCGCCACTAAACACAAATTTTCGTACTCGACGAACGTTTTACCAAACAAAATCATCAAAAACTCAAAATTCCAACTTCGTTGGCGAAACGTGCGTCGAGTATGAAAAATTATGTTTTAGGCGAAAAACAAAAATTCCTGCTTTATACAAAAAATATTTGTTTAATTTGATCGAATATTTGTTTAAATTAACGAATATATTTTTGTTTTAATATACAATATTATTTTAAATATTTTGTTAAATTAAACAAATATTTGGTTTGCATTTATTCAAACAACAAAATACTTGACATAAACAGTTACTTTCTGTGTATAAAAAAAAGGTAGTAAGGATCTTAATAGTAATTTTACCTTACAATTACTTACTAAATAGTTGCTTCCTTGCATGTAACAGTCTGTTTTAATTAATTTTTTGAGAATTATCATTGACTAGTGATATATTTTTACATCGAATACTAGGTCACGTGTTTTCATTGTCACAAATATTTTTTGTTGAAATTTGAGGCTCATCTTTTTCTGATGACTGATCTAAACACGAAAAATCTTAATTAGACGTTTATAGAACTATTACCTGCATAATATCCTGCTAATAAGTTAGATAAAAATGTAAAAACGCGATCCCATTATGTTTTTATTTCAGCTTAGTAATAAAATATGTTAAGTCCTACTCAATAATGAAAAACGATAGTTTTAAAATATGTTAAGTCCATAAAGGCTTTGGCTGATTAATATATTAACAACAACAAGTTAAATTTATTACGTACCTGTAACTACTTGAGCATATTCATTATTTTTGGCATTTGCAACATTCTGTGGCAGCATTTCAAAAATCTGGCAATTCTCGAGGACATTCTGGCTCGAAACTAGATTTTTAGTATAAAAAAGACCATAGAAACAACACAATAAAGCACTATTCAATACACACGTACGCAATGTGGCGTAGCGGTAAAAACATGGTGTGAAAATGAGGTTATGTGGACTTAACATAAGTCAAGGTGACTTAACATAGTGTGGCTCGCGGGCAGATAGTGACTTAACATTATTTATAAAGATCTAACCACAGCCCGCCCAAATTAACAAGCCGCGCTGTTGATGTGGCAACCCCACAAACAGCTGATGAAGGTGGTCTGGGTAAACGCATGCCGTTTTACCTTTTCGGCGCGGTTTTTTGAACTTTAATGGGTGTAAAAGTTTAAAAAAACCACGTTATTTTTGAATCAAATTTTGTGAAACATATAAATATGTTAAATAAATGATTCAGTTAAATACCCAGATTACAAAATGTCGCACACGAAACAGAATGTATGGGTAGGCATTAAAAAACATCATGATTATAAATTTTAGGTTTTATTTAAACACAAGAGCAAAATTTGTTACACAAGAAAATAGTCATAAAGCTATGTAAACTTAACCTGTATATGTAGTTACGTGTACCTATAAACATCGAAAAAAACATGACTACATTAAATCTAATTTTTAAATGTGTTTAGTTTTCTTTTTTTTTTTGAGAGTTGACCACAGTTTCTAAGTATTTGCGTTTATTTTCTTGTTTTTCTTTTTGCTTCTCGTAATTTAGATTATTTTTAAGTTTTTCAAAATTATTGAGCATAGCATTGCAAAAACGGAACAAATCATTTAAAAAATTGTTTTCTTATTTTTGCCACATTGGTCACAGTTTCCTTTGAATTGATTAAAAATATAACCTGACTTAACGCTTTCTTCTGTAAGTGAGCATAACAACATTTTTTCTCGATTAGATCTTAAAAACTGAGCTTCAACCTCACTTTCACCCCTTATGTACTGCAGTATCGAAGACATATGAAAAAATTTAAAATGAACAAAGTCAGAAGCTACTGACAATCCGTTCCTTTGAAGATAATCAAAATACAAGTTACCGGTTTTAGCACTTTTGGCCACTGTAATAAGATTTATGCAGTTATTGCAGCTATTCAATTTTTTTTTTATATAGTATGACTGGCATAGCCCGACACATAAATTTTAGATGACTCGTTAACTTCTGATTTTTTCAAATAATCTGTTTCCAAAATAAAATAAAAAATATTTAAAACAGACTGGCTAGTTTAAAAAGAGTCACATATTATATCGGTGTCAGGGATCTGAGCGAACTATGCCCTAATATCTTTGAGTGTAAAACTACTATTTTTTTTTCTTGAAATACATGTTTATTTCTAATTTTTTTCTCAGCATTTAAAACATCGTCAGTTGAAACATTGTAGTTGCATCCTGCTAAAGTCCGGTACTTGCCAAATCTTTTCTCAATGTTTTCACTGGTAAATTTTCCAGGCAATAAATATCTATTGTCAAAATTTTCAAAGCAATATTTTATGAGATCAATAAGAACACAAGTACTTTGTCGAAGAGCTTGATATGTATCGTTAGTTAAATGGCCATTGCTGTTAGGAATGCTCTCCAGTTATCTAACCAAATTACAAACTTCTTTAAAAAATCTATTCTAAAATCATCGTAACTTACAAATGGTTTGCACCAGTCATTTAACTTTTTAGTGCCTTTTATAAGACATCTGTTGTTAACAATATTCCAGTATCAGAGTATTCTGGGATACTTTTTAAACAAGATATTGTTGAGTCATGAAAAATGTTTTCAGCCAAATTAACCTTTTGTCGTTCTAGGGAAGATGGATAAAATGATTTATAATTAAGTTTGTAAGCTTGTTTAGTAACTAAGGTTTTTTCTTTGTCATAAACATTACGCAAATCTTGAAACTTGGCATATTGTATTTTTTCATTTTCGAAACTCTTAAAAACAAAAGTGTTGTGCAAATTTTTAAGATTTAGCCAGTTTTTCCTAATGTTTTTAAAAATATGTACAAAATCAAACAAGGGAAAAATTTTCTCTATAGGGTCCATAGGGTTGGGAAATGAATTCCCATCACCTGGAAATATAAAATAAATGCCATTATTATTGTTGAAGGTTTATACTTTCTTTTATTGGAGATAATTTGGGTAAGTTGATCAGTAATTATTTCTAGTTGGTTGACATAAAAAAATTATCGTCATTCTCGCTTTTTAGGTAAGCCTTTGAAATAATGGCCAGTGCCCGACTTATCATATCCACTACACTCACTTCCTCCTCCTCAAGGACATCCTCACTTGAATTATAATGAGAAATTAAATTATCTAATTGAGACCAACGCTCCAGTTTCTGATCTAAATTTAAAATCCAATTTAATTCTTTTTGATAAAGTTCATTATTTTTTAAATAAACTCTAACAGTCAGGTCTGCTGCTATCATAATAGATCTGCTTACACTACACTCATTATAAACATCAAAATTTTAATTTTTTACACACACTACACTATTTTTAGAAGGAGTCCAGTTCTTTCTCGGAATAGCTTTTAACCACTTCTCTAGTCTTTTTGGGCACTTAGGAAAGCTAAATGTTGTTTCACATTTTTTGTTTAATTCCTTTAAGCTAGAATCATAGTTTGACTTGCATTCAGGTATGCAACAGCGTCGAGGCATGTGAAATTGAAAAAAAGACTTATTACATAATATAACACCATAAATAAAGACACTCTATCATTTCAAAAGCTAGAAATAACCTACATTTTAACACAGTACGAAGACACTCACTATGTTTATAACATGAAATAACCTTATCCTAGATTCTTTATATTATTCTGATTTAATTTTTTATTTAGAAAAATATTTTAATAGTTAAAAACGGCAACAAAGTGCCGGTCTTCTAGAAGTGAGGTTATGTTCCTCCGGACCTTCTACCTAGGTTGCCAAACTTCACCAGCGCAGCTTGATTATTTAAGCGGGCTGTGATCTAACTTCGTTATTAATGCAGGTAGGTGGACGCTATACGTAGAAAATGAAAAAGCACGTAATTCTCATAGACTTAACATATAAAGCTTATTTTCGGCAAAAATGGACTTAACATAGTAAGGGCTTGGGGCACAAAATTGTATGATTGTACTTTTTAGCAAAAAAAAAATGAATTAATCAATTTTCCATTTTTTCTTTTACTTTAAAAGTGCTTCTAGGCCAAAATTGTTTTCTGATTGCGCAAAGAGTGTAGCTTTTTTTGATAAAATTTTTTTAAACTATAGTACTCATTTAAAATACGTAAATCTACTCAACCAATAGTGTTGCGTAAATTGGCAATCCATACATCGAGCACGAGCTAGTCGCTATTTACATTGGGCGTATTTTAAATGTGAATAAACTATGACTATAGAAATCTCAAGCTTTAACAAAAAACAAAATAAACAATTATGTAAGCGATAAATCTTCTTAACATAAACATAATCAAAATATTATAGAAACATACCTTTTGCGCTAAAAAACTTTCTAATATCAATTTTAGACAACAAGATAATACGAGTTCGTCAAATCCAATAAGCGATTCTCAAATGGTTAAATCGCACTTACAAGCAATAACAACTTTAACACACGTCCAAACAATTGCGAGTTCTATCGTCTTCTGGTCTTTGTAGCTATTAGAATGAGTTCCGTCCAAGCGGTCTTTCTTGACAGTTCTCAGCTGTAAAACAGGCCCTACACTATCAAGCGGCTTGATCAAATGCTTGAGGCTCCGATTGATGGGCGCTTCAAGCGTACTTCAATCTTGTGATCAAAACTCTCAGTCGAAGCTGAGAAGTGGAGGAGTGTGGAGCGTATAATGGTGTCAAATGTAGATTTGGGCTTCCTGGCCTTAACATTGGTTGCTGTAAAGAGGAGAAACCACAAAAAAAAAAAACGGTGGTCTAAGGACTGGTATAAAATGAGGAACCGCTTCACTCATCAACATCTCCTTAACTTTCTGAGTGGTTCAGAACCAGAGGATTATAACGAACTTTCTACGCATGAACCAAGAAAGTTTCGATAATCTACTCGATTTAGTTCGCCAAGACATCGAGAAGAAGGACACGAAAATGCGTGAGGCGATTCCTGCAAGTCAGAGATTGTCTGTCACATTGAGGTACCTAGCATCTGCCATGGATTTAGAAGACCTGAAATTCACGTGTGCATTTCTCCGTCGACTCTGGAACTCATCATAAGGGAAACTTGCTCTACAATTATCAAGGGATTGAAGAAAAACATCCAGGTAAGAAATTATTGCCCAAGTAAATCTCTTTATATTTTAAGAAATGAAAAAATTTACAAATTATTACACTTTACAAATAATACAGATATCGCACAGGTAATGTACATTATTGCTGAACTGAAAAGATTAGGGCACGAGTTCACATTGAGGTAAATGAGGAGAATAACGTAGCAGCATTATCTTTATCAGACGTTTGGTGGTGTTGCTCTGGGTATGAAGGGCTTTCACTTGGATGCGAAATGGACAGCGTCTGCCCTGGGTTGGAGTTTGCCAACTATTCATTGAAGAAGATGACGATGAAGGTGGCGAGGGTGACCAACGAGGAGGGTGGGTTTGAAAACGCACTCCTTCCCTTGTCAAGTTGCCCATTTTTGCTTCAAAAAGCGTATCATTTATGATTTTTTCGGCAAAGCGTCGTTAACTTTTTTAATTTCATAGCCCATCCCTTAGCCAGAATATCTTCTTCAGTCTCAGGTTGCTTGAAATATTCAGTCGCTAGTCCCACTAATTGATCAGTGCTATCAGGCCCACCTTTCCTTTTTTTACCCGTCTTTACAGGGATGGTTGGTTTGGGAGTTGGGGTGTAACTACGTCAGAAGGAGACCCTACACTTTTAAAACTGAGTTGTGATTGCGAGTCTTCATCCGGAGTCGGTTGCTGTAACAAAAAATAATGGTGTAGTTTAGGCACAACAGCAATTTAATAATTAAATTCCTATTTACAGTAAGTGTTAATTCTTTATGTAAGGGTTATAATGCAAGTTTAGTTTTTTGTTTCTCTTCTAGGTTCCAAAATCGCAGGATGGATGGAAACAGGTTGCCCAGGAATTCGAAGAACAGTGGCATTTCCCCAACTGCGTGGGGAGCGTTGACGGTAAACACGTATCAATCCAAAAACCTTGCCATTCTGGGCCCTACTATTATAATTACAAAGGTTCTTTCAGCATTGTGCTTATGGCAATTGTTGATGCAAATTATAAATTTCTGATAGTTGATGTGGGAGCAAATGGCCGAGTGTCAGATGGTGTTGTGTTGAAGAATACATTATTTTGGTGCAAGTTGTCTTAGAACCAGCTTGACATGCCTGATCCCCGTGAGTTATCAGACTTTCCTAATGAAAAATTTCCGTACGTCTTCATTGGAGATGAAGCATTCCAACTTCTCCCTTAATTCATGAAACCCTACAACAGAGCTATTTTGACAAACGAGAAAAAATTTTAACTATAGACTCTCCCGAGCCAGAAGAGTTATTAAAAATGAATTTGGTATATTAACGAAGAGATTCAAAATATTTCAAAATGCAATTAAATTTGAACCATCGAAAGCTGTGAAAATTGCAATGGTATTTTGCCATTTGCACAACTACTTGTGCTTAAAGAACAGAGCCAAGTATTTGCAACCTCAGGATATTGACAGAGACGATATTGTAACTGGTGCTGTGAAACCTGGGTCATGGAGGCAAGACATTCAAGAGATGGCACAACTTCAAAGAACCAAAGGCAATTCTACAATAGAGGCAAAAAGAATAAGGATGACTTCTGCAAATTTTTCAACAGGTCTGGGTGAGTTCCATGGCAAAACAATTGCCTTGTGTAACATTACTCGTGATATACAATAATTATAAATACTGTAAAAAAAATTAAATTAAAATGAAATAAAATTCTTACCTCAGAAGTTTCGGTTTGTGCGATTTCCAACTGGTCTTTTATGAAGTGCATGTCATTGTAATACCAAAGCGAAGGTTTAGGGATATCGTCTGTAGACGTCCGTAACACTTTTTTCCCCTCGATGGCCTTGAACTCCCTGTTGAAGTTTGTTCTGAAAACATTAATTTTTTGTATCAATTGTTTCACAGTGAAATCGGGTTTTATCTTTTTCAATGCCCCCACGATTTCTTCTAGCGCCGCACTTTTTTTTATTTCTATTGAAATAATCTTTGCTCTTCACTTTCCACAATCCCGGACAATCGCGATATAATTCAATCAACAAACTGATGAATTCCCGCTCCGAGTTTTCGCGAACCTCGCTTTCCGAAGTAGACGCCATGCCTTCCACCGCTTGACTGACGCAATGCTTGATGGAAATTGCCCTAGACTATTAAGCGGCTTGACCATCCGCTTAAGTCATTCAAACTATTTATCAATCACCGTCAATGCTTGCCTCAAGCTTCAAACGGGTTTCTAAACTATCAATCACGCTTGATACAATCAATTTGCATAAGCATTTGGTCAAGCCGCTTGATAGTGTAGGGCCTGCTTAAAAGAGAAACGGAGTCAGACGATAGTGTGCCAGCGCGGCAATCATACCAATAGAGGACGAAATACTCGAGATTGTTGTTAGCAGATAAGTAGGTAGTTGAGCGCTCGCTTGATTCACTGGAACTAAAAGTGACATGTCGTGGCACGCACGAACGTCGAAATGTTTTTTTTTATTTTGGGTATTTCAATTTATTTTTTTGTATATTTTTATTTTTTACTTCGACCAGGAAGGAGTAAGCGCCCCATCCTGCCGCACCTTGGCTACGCCCATGTCTCACTAAAACAAAAAGTTTAAACTACTATACTATATATATACTTTATTAAGGAATCTTTTTAAACCCATAGATTTTAATAATAAAATTGCACAATGCCTGCCCTTAAAGACCGTGCACTTACTCGCTAAGCAAACCCTTATTCGTCCCAAGTCTAGACTTGCTGTGGCTAAAGATGGGAATACAGATTTTTTTATTGTTTTATTTGTCACATTAGAATGCCTTTTTCTAACTGCAACTTAAACAAAAAATAGACAAATTGCCCCAAAAAAATTACACTAATCCACTTACCGAACATTGCTTGATATAATTTCATATCACAAAATTAAATTTTCTTTTTCTTAATCTGCCCAATAGATAAGCTAAAAAAAGCTAAATTTTTGAAGAACAACTTTTGCATCGCCATATATATGCTTTTGTGACCGGTGTACAAGAAGTTTACCTGTAATTACCAAAACATTTTAACCATGCCTTTTGTATTTTACTGGTTTCATGTGAAGTAGTGCACATATCGTTATCAAAGATTTTTGTTTAATTTGGTTTGGTTTGCCTAGGCAAATAACTAAATAGCCTAAATTTAACTCAACCAAAATAACAATTTTGCTTCATTACCAAATTCTTAGGCAAATGACTATATATCAAATATAGTCAAAAAACTATATACATATATTACAAATAAAATATGTACAATGTACATACCAATTAATTCATATTACTTGTCTTAGTGATTAAAAAATCAATTTTTTTAAATTGCAATTTGGTTTTACAGGAAAGCTTTTTCAAAAAGACATTTAAGTTGTCTGAATTTAAAACAAGATCCCCCAAATTGTTCTTGGGCCCAAAATTCGTAATTAAATTCCTAATTCTAGACTTAGTTTCTTTGGATTCCTTCATGAAAAACCTAATTTCCGATAACTCTGATGAAATGTGGGTAGCCAAATCTCAAAGAGTTACATGTTATTATACATAAATGAAGTGTAACTTCAGAAAATGTTTAAATAGTTAAAAAGCAACGTAAAAAATTTGTTTTAGTGATATTTATTATTATTATTTACCTATTTCATTAGTTTTTAATTGCATATTTTTTTTTAGTTTGCCTCTTATAGGAAAGGTATTACTATTGTCACGCTCTTTTATTTTTTTTTGTTTAAAACATAATTATTTATCAATTTACCTGAGGTAAGCTTCCTTGATCCCATGCCACTGCATTCTGGTGTTTTACTGAAAAAGACGTTACTTTTTTAAAAGTATTGGGTTTATACATTAAAACAGAAATTAAAAAAAAACTATTTTGTGCGACTGTGATATTATTAGTACAAACTTAAAAATAAAGCACCTTATAAATGTTCTGTATCTATTAAAAGTCCATATCTTTAACAGGTTAAGCGCCATGGCGGACACCGGTGTCTGCTAGGTTATTATCCGCGTGGGCCACGGCGGACACCCGTGTCTGCTGTTGCCTTCAAATTATGTCAAACTGGCAGAGCCGAGCAGACACGCTTTTATTTGGTTTAATATGCCAGCGTGTCTGCTGTGGCCCTGGACAAGACAACGACGGTATCAGGTTTTTAGTAGGGATTTTTTTTATACAAAAAAATGTCAAAACAAATTCATGGTTTTTTTATTAATGAAATCAAATATGTATAACTTTTTCGAAATATAGTTGTTAAAAAACAAAGTGGAAAATGAACAAAATTAAAGTTTTGTTCTTTAATTAACAAAATAAACATGGTATCCTTAAAAAATAAAATATTTTATTAGGAACAATATAGAAATTCTATGTAAGTTAGCCTAATTTTTGTGAAATTCATTAAAACATTCTAAACAAAATCTGGGATTTCTTCGCAGTTCATGCAGTATGTTATTACTTTCTTTACTTTACTTTTTTCCAGTAAACCTGCTTGTTTTTTTATAACAACTGTGCAATATTTTCTGTTTTCTCTAGCTTTACAATCTAATTTGCTAAATACATGTGTTCGTAAACCCCGCGCAGTTTTAGGATCTTGATGATCTTTTGACACCTCAAACTTTAACAAATCTTCTACAACGCTCAAACGAAATTCAGTTATGGACATGTCAGTTTGTTCAACTTCTTTGAAAATAAAATATGCATTAACCATAGAGGTACCCAGAATTGCTTCAATAGCCAGCTTTTTATACCATCGTATGGTTCGTCGCAAAGCGGTACTATAGCTTGACATTTGTTCGGAAACATCGATTGAACTTTTACCCATATTGTAGTCAATGACTGCTTTTGGTTTTTTAATTTGCTTCCCATTGCGTTGAACTTGAACTGTCTCGTCGGTATGATGGGTGGAAAGAAGTAACACGTCCCTCTTATCGCGCCATTTGAGAATGCATATACCTCTTTCATTTTCTCGGGGCTATAATTTCACCCTTTTTCAGTTTTTTCTTTATAACGTCAGGGGGGTTTCCGGTACGGTTGGTTCGCAAAGTACCCAAGCAATATGTTTTCTTGTCCAAAAGTATATGCGCAAGTTGAAGGCTTGTGTACCAGTTATCAATCACACAAACTCTACCACTTTCCAACAGATCTTTACATAGACTTAAAACAATATTTATAGAGAGTGAGACTCTCGGTTTTTGTTCTTTTTCTTTTCCAGCATAAACACTCATATTCCATGTGTAGCCACCATCAGAACATAATTTAAACATTTTTATTCCATATTTGTGAGTTTTTTTAGGATTGTATTGTTTGAACAGTAATCTTCCCTGGAACGGTATCATGGTCTCATCAATACAAAATGTTTTACCGGGTTGTACACTTTTTGATAATTTTTGATGAGCTTATCTAAGAGTGGCTGAACTTTGTACAAGCGATCGCCTTCAGGGCATAAATTATTGTCTGAAAAGTGGAGCATTTTCAGTAACAACTCAAATCTGTTTCGACTCATTACACTGCGGGCAACATCATTCCTCAAAATCCATTTAGTTGACCAATAATCCCTAATAGAATTCATTCTAACAATTCCCATGTACCCCAATAGACCTATGAAATGTATTATTTCTGTTCTATCGGTTGGCTGCCATGTTTGTATGCGAGCCATGTTAGAAATGCTTTCATTTTCTGTAACAAATTGTGTGGCGTAATGATTAGTTTCTTGTACCATTAGGTCGATAATATCAAAATCTAGGAGAGCAAGAAAATAGTCAACTGGTTTCTCACCCTTCAATGCACAGTGCCACTCAGGAGTTATGCCACCCACAAATTTTTCTTCAAACGCCTGATGCTTTCCCTGTGGAGGACCCCAAACAGATTTTGATAAATCTTGTAGTTCAGGTTCATTATCGATTTCGCGTAGCTGGCTTTCCTCCGGTTCGCAATTAACCTGTAAATTATGTTCATAATCTGGTTGGATTTCCACACTTTCAGACTCGATCTCTAATATCTCATTTTCAGTAATAGGTGTATGTTCAACTTTTCTAGTTTCAAAGGGAGTTTCACTTCTCGTTAACCTGCGGCGCTTGTTGATGAAAGAACAAGGGGGGCTACGACGTCTAATTACAAAAGAACAAGACGGACCGGGATCGTTTTCGTTTTGTAAAAAATTTACCTTCCTTATTCTTATTATAGTTTTGATCATTCGAATCATCGGAAGAACTGCCAGAACTACTGTTATATGGGACATACCCGGGATCATCATCTGAATCGGCCGAGAATGGCTCTTTCGAAGAATCATCATCTAAAATAATCAAACAATTTAGCATCTTTTTACTCATTTATAACTCGAAACTTACCTTCGTAATACAGCTTTTCATCTAAAGCTAGCTTTAGGATGCGTTTTGAACGGCTACTCACATTGTTTTTGAACCACACAAATTCACTGTTAGCAAGCAAAAATAGAACTGAATGGGAATAGACTTGTCAGAAACGTTCGGCGTACACATCGTGAATTGTCGTGTCTGCTCGTATTTTTGTTTTCCTAGGCCAAAGCGGACACCGGTGTCTGCTAAGATGTCTCCTGGGCCAAAGCAGACACCGGTGTCCGCCGCTTATAAATTTGCTGGGCCACAGCAGACACCGGTGTCTGCTTATTTTTTTGAAAAAAATACTTTTCTAAAAAATATATTATAGGGCGGAATAGATATAAAATATGTGGCCGTAAAAGAATTTGACAAAAAAATATGTTGGTCCGTGGAGAAAGTATAGTCCAAAACCCGTGGCGCTTAACCTGTTAAATAAAAAAATTGATACCTGGGGATTCTCCTGCTCCCCGAAAAGCTAACATCTCTTCTAATATTTTCTTTATTGGATGTACTTTCTTGAATATATAACAATATGTTATTTATCAGGTTTTTACTTACAGTTTAAAGTTTGCGATGAGTGCTGAACTTTTTTTGATTAGGTTCTGTTCTTTGGTTAGCGATACATTATCAGAATCATCAGTTTCGTCACAGTCTTTTTTGCGTTTCCGTTTAGCGCTGCCACCTTCATCGCTTCTTTCGAGGTTTGACGTGTAAGTAACACGTTTAAATAATTTCTCTGCAGTTTAAAATTTTTTAACTGACTTCGCTTTGCACACAGCCTCAAGCCATTCAAAATTTTGGTCCTCCAAAGGCGTTTTGGGATCGATCTTTTTTATATTTCTAAATTGTATACCCATGGGGTACTTGTACCTAGTGCTGGTCTCATTAGACTATGATGTTGGTACATAATCAGTAGAGTAGAGTCTTTAACAGTCCACACAATAACATCCCAAGTTGCCATAATAAAACCAATTAAAAATTAAACTATTAAAACTATATTATGCATGGTACAAAATTTTAATAGCCACATGTGTTACAAAGACATATCGTCACCCTAGAATTAGGTTGTTCTATAGACCATTTCGATTAAACTGAGAAAACAAGGTTTGAAGCTGAAACTTGATAACCGTGAATATTATATAGGAAAATCGTTTTATTACACATACACAGTAAAGGCAATGTATTAGTGTTTTAAACGTGTGTATTTATTTTACTTTCAGATGCTTTATTTAAAAAATATTCATGATTTTAATTTTGGATATAGAGCAAAATCGCATGGTAGCTGTACATTAAGAAGATTTTAGGGATATAGAACATAATAAAGGGATATAGAATAGTATAATACTAATTACATCCTGATTTATTTTATATTACAAAATATTATTTAGCTTAGAAAACACAAATAAACGAAAACTTTATTCACTTAAGCACTTTAGAAAAAGAAGAAAAAAAGTTATAACTTTTTTGTCTGCTTATTAGAAAAACTATAATAAAAATAAACAGATGCTTATAAATACAAACATGAGAAATATTTTTTAAAACTTTACTTAAAATATTTAGTTTTTGTTTTTTCTTTCTTATTTATTTCTTCTTTTATTTTATATTTTGAAATTTTCTTTTAATAGCTGACTTTATGTTTTGTCCTTTTTTATTTGCATTATCAACCATGGGGTGTTCTTCTGGCTTCAGATAAGCATTTAAAAATGCCCTATCCTCTTCTGGCATTGGCTCTGAAATTTTCACCCCGACTTTGATTGCGGGCACCTCTGGAAATTCTGAATTATTGCCACTTCTTCTCTTCCTAATTGGAGTAAGTAAAACTTCAGATAGTTCGCCCTCAAAAGATGTTCTATATTTTAAATAAAATAGGGAAGATTTATCGTATATAATATGTTTTACCTTGGTATAAGGTATCTGGTTGTAACTGTATCCACTGGATCCTACCTGATAATTTTTATAGTCAGTCATTGTCATTTGCAAAATAACAAACTTCAATTTCCACGTGTTGGGTATTTTCAGAAGTAGCCTAATTAGGGTTATAGGTGACCAGATTTCCAAATTTCTTAAGTATCGCTATTTCCATGCCCAGGCTCACCAAACTTTTGTTCAATCACAGCTAGGTTTCCAGAGTCAGTGGATTTCAAGAAATTTTGTAATGCAAATGACAAAATCGAATTTCGATTTTGCGGAACACAGCTATCAGACCAGAGTATTATCCGTTCCAACTGTGGATTATCATTAACAATTCTTTTAAGAATTTTTATTACAGCATTGGCAATATGAACTCCTGCTCGTCCACATATCATTTCATGCCAAATAGCGTTATAAACCACTTTGGTTTTGTCTAAGTGAGCTGTTAAATTGTAACAAGAAAGCTTCATTCGATAATAAAAATTACTGATATTTGCTTTGGGCAACGAGAAAGTGTTTTGGAGATCAAAACTAACCACTCCGACATTGTTATTATTCACGTAGGCATCACGGTCTCTATTTCTCTCATTATGACCAATTTTTTTTCTCCGTAGATGTTCTTCATTTTCTAATATTTCTTCAGCACTTGGTTCTTTTGTTGCTTTAAAGGCTTCACATTTATCACACAAGTCTTTCTTGGCCTTGAAAAAGCTAATATTAAACTCCCTGTTAAAAATTGAACTATATAGATGGAACTTGACTGGATTATCCACCGTCACTTTATATAAATCGTACATCCTGTGGATATTTAGGTCTTTTTCCAGATATTGCTTTGACGAATTGGCCCGACAGTAGTGGGACGGGACAACAGGAAATGATAATATGTGTTCCCGAACTTTCTGTTTGTCATTCTCTGGAATCTCCTTCTTCTTATGTTTTCCGATAAGAGGGGATCGGGGAACATTGCTTTCGGGATCTTGCACTTTTTTAAAGAAATAATATACTCTGCTTTTACTAATGTTGAGGGTATTCAAGAAAAACTCTTGGCAAACCTTAATTTTTACGCCCTGCACGTAAAGGAAATATTCATAGGAAAAGGCCTTTTTGCTTGTCTCGGCTTTAGTCCTCTTCCGTAATGCATGATACCTTCTGATATGTTTGGAGTAATAGTGTTTTTTCTTGTCGTCGTCAAGGGACCAAAATTTTCTATTTATATTCTCTCTCTCTTCAGGCACAATTTTCTCATTACACTTGAAGTAGCACTTCTTTGTACATGCAGAGTCTCGTACTGTCTTGGCAGCCACTGTTTGTCCTTTTACGTTTATATACTTCTCCCCATGTTGACGCTTTCTTTTCCTAATGTTCTGTTTCCAATTTTTTGGTTCTCTTTTGTGCTTTCTCGTGGATGTAGTCGTTGCAGCATCCCTTTGTTCATCCGTATCTTTGTAAGTCTTATTATTATAGTTCTCCTTCGTTGGGTCATCATTACCATTATTTATGTTCATTATTGACTCTTCTTCACTTTTGTTGATATTTATTATATTAGGTTTAATCCTTGCAGCGTCGCCTTGTTCATCAGTTTCTTTGTCATTTCCATTAACACAGTACTCCTTCATTTGGTCATCATTATTTCGGTTCAATATTGATTCTTCTCCATTTTCGTTGATGTCTATTATATCCAAATTCTCTTTATCTTGGCGATCTCCTATGGTTCCCCTGTAAATAAGGTTTGGGTTAGTTTGGGTTCAATACCCAAAAAAGATTATTGTTCACAAATTAATTAAAAAAAACACTTACGAGTCAAGATTAACTGGCATTTCAAAGTCATCTTTCTGGTCCAATATATTTATTAGGGAACTGCAACCAAAAGAAATTATAACGTCGTAATTTCGTAAATTATTTTAATGCTTGAAACTTACTTCCAAACTTCACTAGGACACTCAGATGGTTTTTCTGGTGCTGGAGAACTTATCTGACTAGCACAAGACTCTACATCTCTGCCGAGATCTCTGTCAAATAAATATTTAGTTATACAGAGTAAAAATTTCAAATTACAATGCAGTAGTCACTTTTTTTATTACATATTATTAGGGTTTGATGTGCCAAAAACTCAAACACGGAGCATGTAAAAAATTAAAGAAAACACATTAATGGGAATTGATAAAATCACAACTTGAGAGCTAAGGATTTTAAGAAATTAAAAAACAAATCAGGGACGTTAAAGTTGCTGTTGCAATATTATTGGTAATTTCTTACTTAATTATTATTAAATTATAATTTTATAAATTAATTCTTAATATACATTGGTAATTAAAACGACAGCAAGCTTCTAGAGTACCTATTCTAAGTGAGTTTAGGATTCCTAGGAGCCAGGTGGAAATATTACAGGAAATAAAAATAACACTTACCCTGCATATTTTGGGACATTCATCACTAAAAAACACTTTAAAAACTCACTTTGAAATTAGAACTTTAGTACACCAATGCTGCTGTTTTGTAAAACATTGGAAATACCTAGATAAAATACAAAACAAGTTGAAAGCCGAATGTAAACATAAACCACCAATTTGACGAAAGAACGTTCAGTGTTGTAATTTGGCGCCTAAATCAAGCGCCTCAAATATAAACACGGATATATACATCAAATGTGAGAAAGAAAGAGATGGAGAATGGAAATAAATGGATATAGAACAGTCTAATTTTAGGCGTTATAACATATTTTTCATCAGTATTTCGGTTCTATATCCACTTGTTTAGGATAAAGAACACGATAATTCTAATTTTCTTTGTCACAAACAATTGGATGTAGACTGAAATGATGAACTTTGGATGTAGACCATTATACGTTTTCGCGAATTGAAAGTCAAAATGGATATAGGACAAAATATTAGAATTTTTATCCTTATTTACGAGTTTTACTGTCTCATTTTTAAGGATATAGAACAAGCTAACTCTGCATAATAAAATGCGGTAAATAGCTCATTTTACCCCAAAAGTGGATATAGAACAACCTAATTCTAGGGTGACGATATCATAGCTTTGTTAAAAATATTTTCAAGTTTGTTCTCTTGGTAAAAATTTTAAAACTTATAAATTCCAATTTCTTTGGAGTTTATTGGATAAGTGTATACATTTTAAAGTTGGGTTGAAAAATAACCAATTAACATATTTTTTTTATTATTGTCTTAATCAATTACTTTAGGTAGACTTTAATCTTTTAGAAACAAGTAGCAGTCATTTTTGTTAAATGCAGTATATTTTATTTTAAAGAAAGATGTCTGGATATGCTTAAAAGTTTCATTTACAACAAACTTTTGTTTGATATGTACACAGAGAATAAATCTACCAGAATTTTAACCGTTTGCAAATTTGAACTAGTGGCTGATTGGGTTTTTTTACAAGTTTTCTTTTAAGTTTTCCCAAAAAACTTAAAAAAAAAACTAATTTCATTTAAAGAATATTTAAAGTTTACTAAATCCTCTGCCAAATGAAATAAATTATGTACATTGTAAATACAAGATTCACGCCCATAAATGCGTGCAGAATTTTCGACAAAGTTGATTAACAATTCCTTTGCACTTATTATCCATTGGGTACCAACTGACTGTTGACATAACAAAATGCTCAAAGCCACATAAAATAACAAAGAATGATCATAAATATCTTTATGCAATATATTGTAGAAGATAATTGGTCCCAAATCAGTAAAATTAATCTCAATTCGGTGGCTTTAAAACGATGTAAATCATTAAAGGATTTTGATCTTGGACATTACATTATATGGTCAAAGCTGTTTATTACTGCTTTTAAATAATGGCAAACCATTTATGTTAAAAATTAGATGAATTATCTTTTCTTCCAAAAAATACTTTTTTAAGGCAGGTATTTTAAAAAATACAAATCCAGATTATTTTGAATCCCAAAATAAACAAATTCTGGTGTGTCGTCACTTTGCAAAACCATAGTTTTATGAGTTTTTTTAAATTTGCCTTAAATATTGTTTGGCCATCTGATATTAATTGAAGTTCAGGAAAAACATTTTTAAGACCTTTAAGAAAATTGCTTAACTGAACTAAACTAACCTATTTTCAGTACCCCAAGATTTAAAAAAGAAAAACTGAAATAATTTGCTCTTGTTTTCGCCACAACTACTAACAGAATCTTTTATTATTTTAGGCGATTCACTTGCAGTTTTTTGGTCACATTCATATGCACTAGTAATTATATCATAAGATTGATTTTTGATGTGACCAGTTATTGAATCATACTGATTAAATCCATATGTAGAACCTGTTCTCGTACTTGCACGGTTAACTAATTCCAAAGCCTTTTTATTATCTAGTTAATGGCTCTTGATATATTTTTTCTAAGCGGTATTTCTTACAATATAAAGAGTTTCTATTTTATCCTTTAAAAACTTACATAATGTGTCTTTAGTGCTTAAAGAGGAAAATCAGTTTATAAATATCACACAACAATCAATGATCACACTAATTCATTTAACAACATAACAAAACAACACTATTTGACTATTCTAGATTCCTCAATCCTCATAAAAACCAAAAACGTTAAAGTAACGTCGTAACGTTTGTTCGCACGTCGACGTTGTGGTTGGGCCCAGTATGATCTGCTGGTAACATGAGCTGGAGTTGCCGGTTATTCTTAACTCCTATCACTAGCGTATGGAACGGGATCCGAAGCTAAGAAAAACACAAGGCTCAAGGTGTTAGCATACCGTGCTGACGAGGAAATTAATGACATCCTTTGCCTTAAACACTATTAAACAGGTGTCTCCAACGGTGCCTTTGAGATACAGGGCGACCTTTCCAAGTATCTAGCCTTACTGAGGTAATGCGGGGCTCTGCCGTGGTGGACTATTACTTCCCTACTTCCAAACAGAAAGCGGACAGAACCGCTTTCATAGGAAAAAAGTGACAAAGGTGCGCTGACCGAAACAGATAAATCCGTTTCGAGAGGTGCCACCCAAGGTCACAAGCAGACAACCGACCGAAACGGGTGAATCCGTTTCGAAAGGTGCCCCTGAAGTCACAGGCGCCTGTTTCACGAGGAAGGTCTAATCCATCCCGAAGAAGCAGGTGCGTAGGAAGAGATCCCTGAATCCAAACAAAAGGCGGACAGAACCGCTTTCATAGGGAAAAGGGTTCCCTGGCTTTAAACAGAAAGTGGATAGAACCCTTTTCATTGGGAAAGGCCTGAGATACGGCCTCAGAACGTACATCTGGTCTAATCGTCAGCTCGTCATACTTTCCAGGAGACAGGGACACCAGAACACATATTGTGCTTGTGTCCGGCACGAGTAAGGTGAGATGTAAGAACTCTCTTCCAATTTGATATCGAATTCATTAGAAGTCTGATCCTATTGGGAGAAATATAAAAAGGTCTGAGCCACAATAGAGCGAGCGGTCGCGGTGGAGGACGTAAAAAGTCAACTCACTTTAAACCTAACTGTTGCAGTCAACTTCTTCTAATTTGCTAGACAGCAGAATGCATAAAGATACATCCTCAGATTTTGTTCCTTGACTGTTTTGCCCGCTCCACTGAACTGGTTCCAATAGGGTGTTTTTTTTGTATATTAACTCTCGCTTGTGTCGATTGTGTTCTTTATATTTTTATTTTTAACCTAACCATTCATACTCTCATGCGTAACATAGTTATCTCCCCTACTAGCACTTAACTTAGAAATTATAGCTAGGTATTGGAATTATGCCTATTTTAATTTTGGCGTCACTGTACTTTAATTTATTTTATGTCTTAATTTTGTCCTTTTTCACTTGTACATTTCTTCTTTTATAATCTTAGTGTCTATTACTTACAGTTCTGCGGGATTTATAATAAAAAAAGAATATTTGATAAAGCTACACTGCTTTATAAGAATGACAGAAATTTTTCATTTAATCTTCATTAACATGAAGCGGCTATTTTTTTGTTTGACCTCTCATAAGGAATTAGTTTAACACTTGAAATTGTGATTTTGCCTTTCACTGAGGAGAACTCGTTTAACTTTTTTATTTAAAACATTTTTTATGTTTTTACGATTCGGACTTACCTATTTTTAATCCAAACTTGGAAGTTACATAGGATAAATTCTGCTTTTCTTGCAAAGAAATTAAATTACGGCTTTTAAGCAATGAATCAAAGGAAGCTACTCTTCGAAAGAGAGCTATTTGTACAAAAAGGAAATGACGTTTAACACGTTCACGACCGCTATTCCTAAATTTGACGATGCTATAAACCAACTACTTTAATTTTCGTATAACATCACTTTTGGCAAAATTATTTCAATTTTTATAGTTTTTGTGAGTTATTTTATTTTTTTTGGTACTATTATGTAAGGTCACAAATATGTGACATCGGTTTAGGGTGAATAATAATTAAAAGAAACCGCATGTCACATTAATGTGACATAATATTTTAAATATATTGCTACACATTTTAGGATTTTACATTAAAAATTAAACAAAAATTATTTTTTTAAATATTTATTCAGATATAAACATAAATTTAAAGAAAAAAATGTATGATGAAAAATAATAATAATTCTAAAAAAATATACCCAAATACTTAATACAATAACTTCGATTTTTGCGAAAAATCCTATTTTACATTTGTGTGCCATATGCCAAAGCATGGAGATGCACATAATCCTACAGGAAGGCCTTTATTGTCCTTACATGCTAAACATGAATACCAGCTCATGCTTCTCTTTTTTTATTGGCTGCATAATCTACATCTTTTTCTCTTGTCTTCTTTGTATGGAAAATGATTGGTGCCTGAAGCTCCGCTTGATTTTCGTTTTGGACAATCTACTTGCAAAAGTTTTCTTATTATTTGTTCTCTATATTGGAGATATTACACTTTTTTGTTAATGATTTTGTTTAGTAACCAATTCCCATTCCATAGGCATATGTCCATAAGGTGAAAAAATACTTTCATATACCACCTGATAGTTTTTCTGGGTGTGCAATAATATGAGGTCATTTGATCCGCTCTGTCAACTCCGGACATATGCTTGTTATACTCAGCCACCATTTCAGGTTTGAATTTTTTTACTCCCTTTTTTGAAGTTACTTCTATCATCCCTGATTTATGTTTACTTGAAATCATAAGGACGTCTCGCTTATCATGCCATTTTAAAACTCTTATCTGTCCCTTTCTCTTCCATATAAGGTTACCCTTCTTTAGTTTTGTAGAGACAACTGTTTGAGGATTTCCCTTTCTATTTTTTCGTAAAGTACCACACATGTATGTCTTATTTTCCAAAAGGTATTTGGCTAAATTATAACTGCAGTAAAAATTGTCCATATAAATTGTGTGTCCTTTTTGAAGGTATTTTTCCGCAAGTTTTTTCACTACTTCAAAGGCATGGCCTAGCTCATTTGTCACTGTACCTTGTCCGCAATATATCAATAGGTCTAATACAAAACCATCAGGGGTACAAATTTCGTAAAATTTAATACCATATTTGCTTGCTTTATTTGGAATGTATTGCATAAATTTCAGCCGTCCTCTCCAGAGGAGTTATGCTTCATCCACTGATAAATTTTCTGATGGATAATATACTTTGTCAATATTATTCAAGATATGGCCGGTCAAGTTGGAAATCTTGTAAAGCCTACTATTAGTGTCATCTTCTGGAGCATAGAAACAAATGTTGCGTAAAATCGTTTCAAATCGATTTCTGCTCATAACTTTTCCAAATATAGGATGTTCGTAAAGAGGATCGCTGCTCCAATAATGTCGTAGAAAGGGAATCTGTATATTTCCAATAAAAAGACAAAGGCCTAAGAATTTTTTAAATTCTTCAATATTAGTATCTGTCCACTGCCGCATATTACTTTTTTTTCCAAGAGAGGGATTATTTTTACGAGTTTCAGCCCGTTTGTTTGTCCACTCGACAACCTTTTGTAGTAAAGAATCATCAACAAGCCAGGAGAATGTGTCAAATGGTTCAATAGGCAACGCAAAATTAATTTTTATTTCTTTTGCCGTAAAAGATATTGGTTGCGGGTTATCTTCAGAATCTGTCCATTCGTCACTGATGTTATTTTCACAATAAGTGATATTTTGATTTGCGTTAATGTCTTCATTATCTGTAATAATTCCATTTTGATCAGATACATCCCCTCTACTGTCTTCTGAACTTTCGGTTTCTACGTTACTTTCTCCAGGCTGGTATGGACTTTCATCACTATCTGAGTCACGTTCTGAATCTGGTCTTATATCCTCTTCCACATCCATCTCTTCTCTGGCAACGTCTACCTCAAAAGCTGCATTATTTGCTTCTTGCTCGAGCTCGTCGCTATTTAAGAATTGGGATCGTGAACGTGTTAATTTGTTTCTGAACATATTCTGAAAGATAAAATGAGGTATTAGCTTGGTGTAACACAAGAGTACAAACGTTCTTTACATACAACATAAAAAAATTTCCAGCCACCTATTTAAAACCATGCGTCACAGATATGTGTCATAAATAGACCTATATTTAGGACACCCACAGCTAAGCTAAAATATATAATTTTTATGGGACTTACCTTAAGAACATCTAACACAATCAGGTATTTTATTATTATGGACAATACACTGCAAATATTATCAATTAAACGGAAGGCAATAACAACAGACGCCACGTTAATTTTAAAGGTTATGTATACATAAACTGTCCAACTACGAAACCGCGCACCTCAAATGTGTGCCAGACTATGCTAGAAACTGGAACCAAATCGCATCCTTCGCCAGTAAACCGTTAGAAAATTATTCGTATTTAACCGCAATAGAATCGATGGCACATATTTGTAACGGTAGTTTCTCAGAAAAACTATGCGTCACATATATGTGCCACGTGGTCGTGAACGTGTTAAATTGCAATAATTTTATATATGTTATTAAAGGACATAAAAATATGATTTATATATCAAAATTAAAAGGAAATTATATCATTAATTATGACACATTTGTTATGTAGAAATAAAATATATTTTTAATTAAAAGCGAAATACTTTAAACCAGAAATAATCGATAAACTTTAAATTTTGTGGCCGAACCATTAATTTGGTCCGCTATTAACTTATAGATATCGCTAATGGTATACATTTATAAAAGTTACTTGGAAATTGCAATCATTGGATAGGCAACTTATTATACAAGGATTTAACCTTGAACGGAAGGTGGGGTATACGAGACGTATCTAATTGTTGTGGAAGTTTTCACAACACTAACCTAACCCAACATCGTAACGAAAATAACAAAACGAAATCGAAAATGGACGCCCAGCCCAGACAGGCATGCCACCAATCATTGGTTGGTGTTCTGGCGCTTAATTTGAACTGTTGTCAAGTTAGCGAAACCCATATCCGAGGTGCGTTTAGATGAAACGACCAGTGTACGTCGGCCGCTGCTTAGCTTAAGCAAGTCTTAAACACTACGGTGCATACGGCCATAGGTATGTAAAGTTTGTTGGCCTATAATAATGGTTTAATTTTGTTATAATTTAAAAAAATAATAAATTCAGGAACTTGTATTTTCTTAATGGGTTTCTAAAATTTTTAATTAATTAAAAAGTTAATATTTAATGTATATTTAAAAAAATATATTGGCTTTAAAACAATTAATAAATATTTTTAAAATATTTAATGAAAATATTATATATGAGATAAATGAATTATATTTATCAAATATTTAATAAAAATATTATAATCCAAATATTTACTAAATATTATTATAGGTTATAAAGTTTCTTAAATGTTAAGTAAATATTTAAAAAATATTTTGTGCTATCGAGGAACGTCCATGCTGGCACAACCCACGAAATATGGGTTGAACATAGAAAATCCCGGCACCTACGGTACTCTAGTACATAGGCATCAATCATTCGTCGGCTGTCATAAAGATAAAAAACTGCAAGTTCATATCAACTGTTTTTGTATAGGATTTTTCTTCGGAGATATTGGCTCCCAAAGAGCTCCAATGGAATAAAGATATAATTATCCATCACCAAGTATATTTTAATTTTATTTAAAAAAGGGTATTCTAGTCTAGGAGTCCAAATTTCGGGCGTATTTTGACGGCTGTTAAAAAAAGCAATTAATATTTTAGTTATCCATTTTTTATCATTCATTTATTTATATTTTAAAAATTCACAAAAAAATCAAAAAGAAAAAATATATTTCACAAAGTTACACGCTGTTGAAGTAGAAGGGAAAAAAAGAGCGTGTCCATCTTGTCACGATTCCCTCTCTTCTGGTCATCTGAAAAATTAAATTTCATTATGGCACGAAACAAGAAAAATGGAAAAAAAATTGCAAAATGGCGATTTTTTAAAGAAAAAGGTAAAGGCGTATTTTAACGGTTGTTAAAAAAAACAATTAATATTTTAGTTATTCATTTTTTATCATTCATTTATTTATATTTTAAAATTTCACAAAAAAAAAACAAAAAGAAAAAATATATTTTACAAAGTTACACGCTGTTGAGGTAGAAGGAAAAAAGCGTGTCCATCTTGTTACGATTCCCTCTCTTCTGGTCATCTAAAAAAAAAATGGTAGATTCTTTATAAGTACAAATTTCATTATGGCGCGAAACAAGAAAAATGGAAAAAGTTTCAAAATGGCGATTTTTTAAAGAAAAAGGTAAAGGCGTATTTTGACGGTTGTTAAAAAAAGCAATTAATATTTTAGTTATCCATTTTTTATCATTCATTTATTTATATTTTAAAAATTCACAAAAAATAAAAAAAAAAATATATTTCACAAAGTTACACGCTGTTGAGGTAGAAGGGAAAAAAGCGTGTCCATCTTGTTACGATTCCCTCTCTTCTGGTCATCTGAAAAATTAAAAAAAATGGTAGATTCTTTATAAGTACAAATTTCTTTAGGGCACGAAATAAGAAAAATGGTAAAAAAAAATTGCAAAATGGAGATTTTTTAAAGAAAAGGGTAAAGGCGTATTTTGACGGTTGTTAAGAAAAAGCAATTAATATTTTCGCTAGCCATTTTTTATCATTCATTTATTTATATTTAAAAAATTTACAAAAAAATCATAAAGAAAAAATATATTTCACAAATTTACACGCTGTTGAAGTAGAAGGGGAAAAAAGAGCGTGTCCATCTTGTCACGATTCCCTCTCTTCTGGTCATCTGAAAAATTAAAAAAATGGTAGATTCTTTATAAGTACAAATTTTATTATGGCACGAAACAAGAAAAATGGAAAAAAACTGCAAATTGGCGATTTTTTAAAGAAAAAGGTAAAGGCGTATTTTGACGGTTGTTAAAAAAAGCAATTAATATTTTCGCTAGCCATTTTTTATCATTCATTTATTTATATTTAAAAAAATTACAAAAAAAATCATAGAGAAAAAATATATTTCACAAAGTTACACGCTGTTGAAGTAGAAGGGGAAAAAAGAGCGTGTCCATCTTGTCACGATTTCCTCTCTTCTGGTCATCTGAAAAATAAAAAAAATGGTAGATTCTTTATAAGTACAAATTTCATTATGGCACGAAACAAGAAAAATGGAAAAAAATTGCAAAATGGCGATTTTTTTTAAGAAAATGGTAAAGGCGTATTTTGACGGTTGTTAAAAAAAAGCAATTAATATTTTCGCTAGCCATTTTTTGTCATTCATTTATTTATATTTAAAAAATTTACAAAAAAAAATCATAAAGAAAAAATATATTTCACAAAGTTACACGCAGTTGAAGTAGAAGGGGAAAAAGAGCGTGTCCATCTTGTTACGATTCCCTCTCTTCTGGTCATCTGAAAAATTAAAAAAATGGCAGATTCTTTATCAGTACAAATTTTATTATGGCACGAAACAAGAAAATGGAAAAAGTTAAAAATTGGCGATTTTTTAAAGAAAAAGGTAAAGGCGTATTTTGACGGTTGTTAAAAAAAGCAATTAATATTTTAGTTACCATTTTTTATCATTCATTTATTATATTTTAAAAATTTACAAAAAAAATCAAAAAAAAATATATTTCACAAAGTTACACGCTGTTGAAGTAGAAGGGAAAAAAGAGCGTGTCCATCTTGTCACGATTCCCTCTCTTCTGGTCATCTGAAAAATTAAAAAAATGGTAGATTCTTTATAAGTACAAATTTCATTATGGCACGAAACAAGAAAAATGGAAAAAAATTGCAAAATGGCGATTTTTTTAATGAAAAAGGTAAAGGCGTATTTTGACGGTTGTTAAAAAAAGCAATTAATATTTTTGCTAGCCATTTTTTATCATTCATTTATTTATATTTAAAAAAATTACAAAAAAAATCATAGAGAAAAAATATATTTCACAAAGTTACACGCTGTTGAAGTAGAAGGGGAAAAAAGAGCGTGTCCATCTTGTCACGATTTCCTCTCTTCTGGTCATCTGAAAAATTAAAAAAATGGTAGATTCTTTATAAGTACAAATTTTATTATGGCACGAAACAAGAAAAATGGAAAAAAACTGCAAAATTTGGCGATTTTTTAAGAAAATGGTAAAGGCGTATTTTGACGGTTGTTAAAAAAAAGCAATTAATATTTTCGCTAGCCATTTTTTATCATTCATTTATTTATATTTAAAAAATTACAAAAAAAAATCATAAAGAAAAAATATATTTCACAAAGTTACACGCTGTTGAAGTAGAAGGGGAAAAAAGAGCGTGTCCATCTTGTCACGATTCCCTCTCTTCTGGTCATCTGAAAAATAAAAAAATGGTAGATCCTTTATAAGTACAAATTTCATTATGGCACGAAACAAGAAAAATGGAAAAAAAATGCAAAATGGCGATTTTTTAAAGAAAAAGATAAAGGCGTATTTTGACGGTTGTTTAAAAAAAGCAATTAATATTTTCGCTACCCATTTTTTTATCATTCATTTATTTATATTTATAAAATTCACAAAAAAAAAATTAAAAAAAAAATATTTCACAAAGTTACACGCTGTTGATGTAGAAGGGGAAAAAAGAGCGTGTCCATCTTGTCACGATTCCCTCTCTTCTGGTCATCTAAAAAATAACAAAAATGGTAGATTCTTTATAAGTACAAATTTCATTATGGCACAAATCAAGAAAAATGGAAAAAAAATTGCAAAATGGCGATTTTTTAAAGAAAAAGGTAGTTTTTTTAGGTATTTTTTCAAATTTTCCGAATTTTTAAAAATAGTAAAAATAGAAAATTTCAGTTTTTTGTTGGTTTCTGCTATGGAGGGATATATGAAGAAAATTTATGTTCACTTAAAGAAAATCGGTTAACCCATTACTGCATGAAGTTAAAATTGTCTCTAAATTTCAAAATTTTTTGTAGGGTAGTTCTTAAGTGGTCCAGTTTTAAGAAAAAAATTGTCATAGGTGTTTTTGGTTTTTTAATTTGGAAAAAAATGGCGTCCGTTATAACGGACACTATGCATAAAATACATATGAAATAGAGGAAATACTCGTATATGATATATTACGTAATACATAATAAAGTACTTAAATAGACACCAATTTTCTTATTGGGTGTGATAATTCTTAAAACAAATTTTAGGGTGAAGCCCAACATTGCACTTTAAGCAAATAAAATGAGCTTTTTTGCTGCAGTAGCCGCATCTTCTCTCAGTTTCATTATAGACAATCAGATGGTTGCGGCCATCAAATCTTATATTTTCACTCGGTGGCAATATAACCTTCCCTCGAGACAAATATGTTCCATGAGTGGTAAGTAAGTCCAAGGCTATAGATCTTCTAAACTCAAGCAGGCCTTTAGAACTGAATTGATTCTTTGGGTCTACTTTTCGCATCAAAAGCCAAGCATTTGATACTGAAACGTCGACAAGATAGGCAAAAATGGGCCACCACCATTTTTTTTGGCGTATTCTAGTCCTGTATGAGGAAACAGCCTGATCCATCTTATCGACACCACCCATGCCCTTATTGTAATTAGCTAATGGCTTAGGCTGTGGAACTGTAATTTTTTCTTTCGCATCTCTCGAATACCTAGTACATGTTCCTCTATCTAAGCTGTCATAATTTGTTATACACGTAACTACCTTGTTGTCCTTCCATTTTATAAGAGCCACAGTATCACTTGCATCTGTCTGATATTCATAGTATCCTCTTGGTTGCTTTTCCATGAACTTTTTTTCCGGAAGAGGGCATTTTGCGGTTCTTCCTTCCTGTATTGTAGCGGTGGCACAATAGCCCATCTCTGCTAGATGATTCAGTAGACCAATTGAAGAGAAGTAGTTATCGAGAAACTTAAACTTTCTTAGAATATTTCTGTTTATTAGGGAAATAACTGTACGCCCAACCAAATACTATTTTTTTCAGACTCTGAAATTTCAAATGTTAGTAGTATCGATTGTGAAATGCCCAATTAAACAAAACGAATAGGTTTCACTTTATAAACTGTTTAGCGTATGCTTACCATAGTATATCAACTTCGTCTATTGCAATTTCTTCTAATCCGCCATGCGTTTGAAAAACAATGTTTAGGTGATCTAGAAGAGGCCTTAGCTTATATAAGCGGTCGCGTTCAGTTTCATTTCCCATTCTACTGTTGTCATTTAGATGAAAATGTCGCAGGATTGACTCAAACCTATTCAGCCGAATACTATTTTGTAGGATAACAGGCACGTCTGGTAAGCTGGACCAATACATCCTCTTGTTAGGGTACTTCGAATATCCAGAAAATAAGAGTGCCCCTAATAATACATAGATTTCGTCCGATGTAACGTTCAAGATGTTGTTTTTCTGTCCAGAATAAATGTTTGTTTGACCTTTTATATACATTATCAGGTCTTCAGTAAAAAACAACTGAAAAAACTCTCTTGGTGTTTTGCTTGCTTTGACAGCAACCGAAGGTGGAACTTCTTCACATTCCCGTGTTATGTTGAAAGCAGTGCCCACGCACCTTTTTTTTTAAAGCAGTGTTTATATAAAAACTGGTGTGACTATGATGAGTCACACCAATTGCTCAAAAAGGAAAAGTAAGAAAATTAATACAAAATTTATCCTGTGCACAGGTTAGCTTCACGCCAAAGCAAGCTGTAGGTGTGCGTGCAAATCTACCCGCAGCTCAGGGTGAGGAATAGTAAGTTCGTTATGGCGCCACCAGTTTTCTTACGGACTACAAACTGGAAGTCCCCTAGATGTTATAGGAGCTTGCTTGGGCGATCACACACCAGTGCACGACAAAACAAAAAAGTTAGCATATAAGCATTGAAAAAAAACTGACTTGGTCAATACTCATTAAAGAGAAGAAAAAAATAAAAAAATAATAATATAATAATACAAATTATTCTGGTATCAGGTGAGCTAAATAAAACTCAAAAAGATTAAAAACAAATTACATTTATTTACAAATAATTTTTTGACGATTTAAATTTAATAAATTAAAAAAAAACTTTAAGTTTTCAAGTTACATAAAAAAAGGGTTAGTAATTGTTAAATAAAAATTAATAAAAGGTTGCCTATTTCCTGACGGCAGGTAAGGGTGGTCTGCAGAGTCTGGACTAAACCCCGGAGTAAAATTTGAGGTAAATTATAAGTTACAGTTGAATTTGGAATTAAGCTTAAGTTTGGACGTCAGTTTGAACGTAAATTTGGTAACGTATCCAAATTTGGAGTTAGTTTGAATTTTGAGGCCTTAGGTTACATGTGGCCTCAAAGTGGGCGGCTTGAATAAAATCTAATAATCCTGATTTCCAGAGACCATTTTTGCAAATTTCACCATTAATTATTAAAAATATTCACACAACAACAAAACTGGAGCCTTTGCAAAAATTATTGATGGTTTAAATGAAAAATCCCATACGGATGACCACGATATTCGCAGTAAAAATATTAAACCAATGTTGTTTCACCAGCGGCCGCTATGCAAAATGGCCCAGGCTGGCTGCAGCAGTTCAAAAAAAATCGGACCAACCACTCGTTCACGCATCCAAGATAGATTAGCTCGAATATTTAAAAAAAAATAATTTAATGCTGTAGGCAATTCTCCCATTTTTCCCGCGCATTCACCATAATATAGCATCGACAAAATTAAACCGTTACAACTCCCCCTCTCCTTCGAAAGGAGGAAAACTTCCTGAAGGAAGTTTTGCGACGATCATGCGGACATAAGAGCTAAGAAGAAGAAGAATCATAACTTAAGAATGGAGGAAACAAATTAGTATACGAGAAATCCAAAATAAATGCGCCTCAGGAGGCATCAATTCACAAATAACCAAAAGCAGACCAAAAAAAAAACAAATTTAATGAAGCAAGGTAATGACAAATCATTCATAACCAATGAAGAATTTTAGAGGTCACTTGATAGGCAAAGACCTAAGCAAAAACAATATAATTAAGGCAACTTATACTTAATATAATTGGCAGACTCAAAGATTTACATATCTAAAATCAACCTAATGAAATCAATAAACAAAAGAAATAAAATGTAGCACGAGATCAAAAATAAAATAGAATAGAATAAATAAATAAAAAAAATAAGGAATTTTGGGAATTGTTCCAATGGCAGAAACCCAGGGAGTCTCCGGATGAGGAACTATGCAGTCCCAAAGAACCAACATGGTTTGAAATTTATGTCACTTTCTTATTTGACAGATTTAATTTAAATTTCTGTTAAGGTTGCGTCTCAACCAATCCTAACTTGGCAGACCTCGTTCCTCAACCTCATATTGAATCCTTGAAAACGCACCGAACCACACCCAAAAGAAACACCAAGAATCCGCAAGTGAAGCAATTCACAAAAGGTGGAAGAAAAAAAAATACATAATAAAAAGATAAGATCAAAAATAATTAAACAAAGCCCTAAGGTTCCACCGTTCAATAGGGAGCACGCTATAGCGCGCGCCAAGCTAAAAAGATACCAGGAAGTATCCAAAAAGAATATTGAATAATTATAGGGTGCTTGTGTGGTGGTTTTTCCGACGACCGACCGCAATCTACTAGGCCAAATGGAGCTGAGCACGAACGCAGTAGTGTGGCCCAGCTTAAGGTAGTGCCTCATTAGGGTCACTACGCCAAAACCAACACCCCCCGATGCCACGCCTTCCATTCGGTCTGCGCTCCGAGCGACCTAAAGTTCCCACAAAGAGCATCGAAAACGGCCTCCGGCAGCTAAACCGCCACCCAACCCTGTCAATAAAAAAGCAAAACGGGATATTATTCCCAACCACAATAAATAAGGTAATTTTCAAATCCAAACAAGTCACAATCAAGAAATTCTAGGCTTAAATCCAGTAGACAACGGGTAAGCAAAATCAGATTGCTAAGACCTAGAATACGTCAAATCAGGTAAAAAAAGGTAAAGTAATACAAGGTAATCGAAACAAATTAAAATCATCAATAAAACAATAACTTAAAGAAAGTCTCAGGCTAAGCAATTAAATCCAGGAAAATCTGAAAGGTAAACAAACCAAATTGCTTATAGTCTAAGCGTAAAGAAATCCAGTCGAACTGAAATGATACGTCAATTCGCTTAGACTAATGCCAATAAAAAAAAGCTACTAAAATCAGAGCAAGGTAAGATAAACAATAAATAACAGTACGTATGAAGACATACTCAAGATAAAGCAAAACTCAAAATAAATCAATGTACGTATAATCCTCTGAAAAGAGATGTACTCTAGGTAATACGTACAGAAAGATAAAAAAAGGCAAAATAAGGTAAGCAACGAAACAGTACGTATGACGACGTACTCAAGAAGAAATAAGGTACAATAGGGCAAAAGTACGATTAATCCTCTGAAAAGAGTTGTACTTAAAAAGTACCACGTACTATTCACAACAAAAGTCAAAATCGAGAGGTTCATAAGTCAAAATCGAGAGGTTCATAAGTCAAAATCGGGAAAAATAAGTCACAATCAGAGGAAAAAGACGGAAAATGCCGTCCAAGTCTAATAGGTAAGCTATCGTAAATAACAGTAATAATTAAGCAAATCAAATATAATAATCAATCAATCAAAATAATGAACATCAAAATATGCATTAGCTAATCATACTTCCATAGCAAAGATTACAAAATACAAGAATTGATAAGGTTATAAAAATACAATTCCTAAAATTTAAAACCCAAGAAATAAAAAAAATTACGTGCAACCGCTACAGCAAAGGTTAACTTACAAAATTTCAAAACTAAACGAAAATAAAAGCGGCGCACTAAACAAGAGAGGTAGTGAAGCTGAGGGCTAACACTACCACGACACTTAGAGAACTCCTACCTCAACTACCGTTCCAATGTAGGACTACTCTTACCTTTTATTGTCGTGACTCCTTCGTTTCGCACCAAAGGAGGCACGACTAACAAAAGCGCCCGTACCTACAGGGCGTCACTAAACAACAGAAGTAGTGAAGCTGAGGGCTAACACTACCACGGCACTTAGAGGACTCATACCCCTACTAGAAACCCAGTGTAGGCCTATTTTTAGCGCCCGCACCTACAGGGCGGCACAAAAAAAAATAATAAGATTCACAATAAAGTCAGATATATAGAACTCTAATTAAATTTTTACTGAACTATAAAAAAACAAAGGAAGTACGAGTTAGCTAATAATATCAATACAAATTGCCAATGCAATAAAATAATAAAAAAAGATAGAAGTAAGATTTTAATAAACAACAATAAAGAATTCAAGTAGGTATTTGATTTGCTTTTTAGTAGTTAAACTCAGTTAGATGGACTTTCAGAACCGGAATCGATGTGCACCGGTTTAAGGTCTTGTACATGCCAAACGCCTTTACTATTACCGAACTCGTCCTGAAGCTCGTACGTGCAAGTACCGGTTTTCTTTTGATTTTAAAAGGTCCTACAAACTCGGGAGCTAGTTTTGCGCTATAATAATTGACTGCGTCAGATAGGCTTTTGTTTTTACGCCAAACTTCCTGACCAGGAACATAAGTTACTGGGCGACGACGGAGATTAAACCTATGTTGATTTTTCGCTCGTGAAGAAATCAGTTTGGATCGAATTTTATCAAACATTTGTTGGAAAGCTTGAATTCGTCCACGGACGTAATTTTGACGCTCAGTCTCTGCGGTAGGGATTCCTACGGAATAGTCGTTTCCAAAAAGTTTATGTTCTCTACCAAAATTCACGAAATAAGGAGTATAACCCGTGACTTCATGTCACGAAGTACGAATGGCGCAACTAATAGCAGGTAGATTATCTTCCCAAGTCCTATGGTTATTTTGTTGGACATAAGATCGTAACATAGTTTTAACAACCCGGTTGACACGTTCGGTGTGATCAGCTCTAGGATAATAATAAAATATCTTGACTTTATATTTTTCACACAGAGCTTGAAATTCTTTAGATTTCATCTGAGTCCCATTGTCGCACGTTAAAAATTGCGGAGCTCCGTAAACTAAGAAAATGCCCTCTTCCATGTGTTTTACCAAAGTTTTAGCCGTAGCGGAACGACAAGGAAACGTAACAACGAATTTACTGAAATAGTCGGTAACCACCAAAATATGAGTATTACCCTGTTTTGATCGCGGTAAAGGTCCTATAAAATCCAGGCTGATGGCTTGCCATGGCTCTTTAATGTCTGGGCGATTACCCATCAATCCAGCGGGAAGTTTTTGCTCAACTTTATTTTGAACGCATATTTTGCAAGCACGAACATACTTGGTAATTCCGCTCTCATCTTAGGCCAGTGATAACGCTCCGAGACTTTCCAAAATGTTTTGTAAACACCAACATGGCCTGCAGCTGGAATATCATGACATCGATGTAGGATCTCCTTACGCTTATCTTTGGGTACTATTAATTTCCAACAGCTAGAATGGTCGGAAACTGGGATTGTTGGACTTTACAAATTTGAACAAGTTACCATTTTCTACTCGCCAACAAGGGAATTTTTCTGGGTGTTCTTCTAGTTTCCTTATTATACCGATATACCGCTATGGCTTCCGCGGTAACAGAAACGGATCTGGAAAGAAAATCAGGAACGATGTGCTCCTTTCCTTTTCGGTGAATTAGCTCGAAGTCGTAAGGTTGAAGACGAAGAGTCCAACGAGCAAGGCGGCCTTGAGGGTCCTTGAGATTATGTAGCCACCCCAGTGAATGATGGTCGGTAATAACTTTGAAATGTACTCCTTGCAAATAATGCCGAAGTTTCTCTACGCTCCAAATTACTGCAAGACACTCCTTCTCGGTGACAGTAAGCTTCATTTTCTGTTTTGTGAGGGATCTGGATAGATAACAGATAACTTTTTCGTCATCATCGAATTTTTGTGTTAAGACTGCACCCAAACCGTAAAAAGATGCATCGGTTTGAAGTATAAAGGTTCTTGAGAAATCTGGGCATGTAAGCACAGGAGCAGTGACTAAAGCCTCCTTGATGATGGTAAAGGACTTCTGACAGTCGTCGGTCCACACCCACTTCACCTGTTTCTTTGTAAGGCGTGTAATTGGAGCCAACACTGTTGAAAAATTGGGCACAAATCGCCTATACCATGAAGCAGTTACAATAAATCGACGGATCTCTGTAACATTTCTGGGAGGAGGTATATTTAAAATAGCCTGAACCTTTTCGGGATCAGGTCTCAATCCTTTAGCGTCTACGACGAAATCAAGATATTTTAGCTCCGGTTTGCAAAAATGGCATTTATCTTCGGACACCACCAAACCAGCTTCTCTTAATCGGTCAAAAACAAGGCCCAAAATTCTTAGATGTTCATCAAAAGTGTTCGAAACAATAATTATATCATCCAAGTATACCATAACATGATTTTCCAAGTCCACTCCCAACACACGGTCTACTATACGTTGCCAGGTGGCTGGCGCATTAGTCAACCCAAAGGGCATGCGCAGAAATTGATAGAGATTCCTTCCTGGAACAGTAAAAGCCGTATATTCTCGTGAGGATTCACTAAGAGGCACTTGCCAAAAGGCAGATTTAATGTCGATGGAACTGATAAACCGAGTATCTTTGAGACGGTCCAAATGGCTGAAATATATGGAATTGGGTACGCGTCCTTTTTTTTGTTTTGGCGTTCAGCTTTCTAAAATCGATGCAAAATCTGTAGCTGTCATCCTTTTTACGTTCTAAACATACTGGGTTAGACCATGGACTTTTTGATGGTTCGATTACTCCAAGCTTTAGCATTTCTTTGACTTCTTGGTCCATTATTTGTTGTTTAAACGGAGATCCGGGATAATATCGTTGTTTAATAGGCTGGGTGCCGGGTTCTAATTCAATATTATGTTCTGCTACCTTGCAGCATCCAAGACCAGTTCCCATTAAAGAAATTTTCTCCTTAACCAAGGTACCTAAAGCAGTTCTTTCGGCTACAGATAGTGAGTCAGCGTCGACTACACTACTAATGTCCACAGAAGATTCACTAGAAAAATGCCAAACATCTTGTTTCAAGTCAGGAATAATATCCATGGCTTTCCAAAAGTCAATGCCCAAAATAAGTTTATGTGGCAGATCAGGTAGAACTAAAATATCAATTACGCGAGTTTTGTCCAGTAGTGTTACTGCTGTTTGAAAGTAACCTATACTTGAACAACTTTGACCATTGGCAAGAGTACAGTTAGTGGGACGTTTTATAAGTTTTAAACCCAAATCTTGCAAAATTCTATAACCAGGTTCGCCCACAATAGTGCGGGAAGCCCCAGAATCTAACAACCCTAACATTGAATAACCTAAGACTGAAATTTCTAAATATGGGCGTTCGTCGCCATGAGCATGAGATATGATAAAGTCAAGAAGATACTTGTGGAAAATCACGACGGTTTTCGCTCGGAAAATTAGTTTCGTTGGTCGAAGGAATGTTAACTTGGGAGAAATCTTACGACCTATCGACTCTCCCGAGAGTCGTTTCCCGGAGATGAACACTTCGACAATTTCGGACGGTTACGTCAGCGGTACCGCAACGATAACAATAACTTTTACGAGGGCTCGGACATTCACGATTAATATGGCCGGACTGCTTACAGTTCCAACAAATAACAGCTCTAGCGGTCGGAGCTCTGGTAACCGGAGTCGTATTCGGAGTAAATGAGGACTGCCTAACTTCGTTAACTATAGTTACGGCAGCATTAGAAGCTCGATCAATATCGGAGGTAGAACTACTCTCGGCGATAAAAGCAAAATCGGGTTCCACGAAACCGTGACGCTTCCTAGAGGGAGGTACGTAGTGATCTGCGCGGTACTTTTGGCTTCCAATTTGAGACATTCTCTTCGAGTTCGTCTATTGAATTTACTACTGGAAGTTGCGTCGAATAGAAAGGTGATAAATTACGGGTCACGATATCAAGTTGGACATCCCGGTTTGCTACCGTAACGTCTAAATAAGGCGTTCATGCTAGTAAGGTAAGCAACTATACCTTCGGTTGGATCTTGCGTTCGTTCTAAGATTTCTTTAAACAGCCTAGTGTTGCAAAAGTAACTTTTTCTAATAATTATTTTCATTTTTTAAACCCCCTTAATTACTAAAAATATCTTAAATGATACAAAATATCATCTCCCAGACATTAAATAACTAATATCAATAAAATATTCATTTTTTGCATAAAAATTCTAACATAATAGAAATGCAAAGCAGAAACCTACCTGCTTAATTACCTGGGATTTTACGCGGAACACCTTTCTGGGTCCGCATTTCTTTTAAATCTTATACCCCAATATAGACCTAAAATAATACCTTAAAAATCCCGGTATTAATAATTAATTTAATAATTAAATCAATAAAGAATACTAATTTATGATTAAATGGGCGTTTTGTGTGGAAAAAGGAAGTGGTCGGGAGTTACTGACTGCTTGAAAATTTTGAATAGTAAAAAATTATTCACGCCAAACGGGCACATTCAGTGTGGGAAAATCCACGATTATGAGAAAACTATTGAAGGAATTTTCATTTAGTTTTCACTATAAGTTAGCCCCGGACCAATCACATATTTTAAAACTTTAAATAGGGTCCTAGGGTTAAAAATAAATTTAATATTAGATTATTTATGGGTAAAATATCCCGTAAAAAATGCCTCCTGCGCGGAAAAACCGCTGGGAAAATTTTAAATGATAAGGGATTTTAATGGGGTTAGGTTTAGATTAAAGGGGCTTATAAAACGCGTATTTTACCAGAGTCACGGCGTAAAGTTAATTGGGTCGCGAATAAATTGGAAATTAAGGGTCGCGACGCGTAAAAAAATAGCCGATTTTTCGATTTCGAAAAGAGGAACCGAAAGTCGCGATTCAGGGTGACTCAGGCGGCTCGTGATTGGTCAGAAGCTAAAACTACGCAGTTAGGAATTGGTAGAGTGAATAAAAGCCAAGGGTTTTTTACAGAAAGCAAGAGATCATTATCAGCTTTCGTCCACGACACTTCGCGTTATTTTTTAAAAGATCTCTCGACTCCCTGTCATTCGTAGACGGGCCTCTAGTCGATCGGTGCTCCTGTTAATTGCCTGTAATATACCCTAGACTTGCACATACTAGGTAAAAAAGGGGGATTAGCACTTGTGTATCGGATATTCCGTGCCAAAAGCCAGTGTGGTATTTGACGGAATTGCCTTTACTGAAGAAGTAGGATAATTAAGAAAATTCTCGCGGCGTGTTCTAGTGGAAATTCGGTTTAAAAGGTACAGGAAAGTCCGCGAAGTACTAGTGACTACCTACGTGTATCAGGAGTTGGGATAGCGCCTATCGCTCCAAAGGTAAAGCTTTCCTTCTTAATCCGAAAATTAAGTTTTCCAGATACGAAATCCAGCTGTTCCATGCATTGATGGCCAGTCCGGGAAAGTAGTTTGGGATAGCACTCTAAAAAACTGAAAATTAGAAAAACCGCCCTATGCAGAAATTAATTTCTTAATTTGGCAGAATTCATTGTAATTTGCCCAGACCTTCAGTTGGGACTCCCGGGCCCGCACGCACCGAAATCAATTAAAAAAAAATTAGAGACTTTAAGAATTTTTGCTGATTTAGTGTTTTTAATATTAAAAGCCGTGCTAAGTCCAAGAGCAATTTTCTTTTTAAATATTTATGTTTTCCTGATTGGACTTTTTAATTAAGATCTCTTCAAAATTTAAATTCGTGGAAAAAGCTCATTTCCTAATTTCTATATTTATAAATATATTTGTAAACCTTTAATAAGGTATTTATCAGCACAATATTTGCATTTTTGTAATTAGCCATTTTTGTGCTAATTTTAAAATTAAAAGTTAGGATAAATAGTTTGATAGTTTTAAGTATTAATTTTGGAAATTTTATGAAAATTAAAAGCCTTTTTTGATTTTTGTATTTGAACCTAGTTTTGCTAAATTTGTAAAAATTTGGAAAAATTGGTTTATTCAAATTTTGAAAAATTAAGTTTTTAAATTTTAATGGATGCACTGAATTAATTGCTTCTTAATTAGAAAAACTATTTTTATTTTTCTTTTGATCCCGAACTGATCTGGGAAGAAAAATTTGTTATCTATACGTATAACCAATTTTCCAAATAGCATTTTGCTTTTAATTTTCTAAGTTTAGATTTTATTTTTTGGAAAATGTTAAATAACCTCAAAAAATAATTAATCATCTAAAGACTTATTAGTCACTTGATTAATAAACACAGACTAAATAAAAGTGAAGGGAAAGTGAAAAACAGTTAGTGAAAACCGCCATTAGCAAACTTACTTTGGTAACGCAAAAACGTTAATTAGTTCATTATAGGGCCTTGTATATATTAATTTAAGATTTTGTAAATATTAGTTTTTAAGTTTTGATTTTGTAAAGAGCTCTATAATACACAACGGACTTGCCCCTTACCCCTCAGGACTGACTAGTCCAGATCTTCTTTTATAAGTGCCTATTCCAGAACTTTTGATTTTTAAATTAAAATTTTTCTTTAATTATTTTCCAAAATGGAAAATAGTACTCCAATTAGCATGCACCTTTTAACTTCTGAGGCTATTTCGGCTCATGAAAATGTAAATAATCCATCCGGCACGATTCACCCCTCTTATTTATCAAGTCACATTAATGGGGCGGTGAATAATTATCCTGATTCACCGGGTGGAAGGTGGGTTTTCCCCTCATCCTTCGGGATGAGGCCTCCAAGCGAGGCCAATGTGACTTTCCCTGATTATAAAAACAAAAGCGACTTTAATACTCTGTTAAAAAGCGATTTAGAAAATAGGAATATAATAGGTTTTAGGAACGAGGCCTCCACGCGGGATAGAATCCAAGCAGGGAAATATAAAAATTCGGGAGACGAAGATGAAGTGCTTCGTCCCGAATTAAATAGACCGGGCAAAGTAACGGAGAAAATAAGGTTTTATGAAACCTTGTCAGAAGCTACGAACAGTTTAAGTGGCATTTTGCCGCTTAGACCCGGTACCCCCGTGTCTCTAAATTCAGATCAGGATACCAAGCTGCGTTTTATGCGTGATATGCCTAGGCGGGACAAAGCCTATACAAACATATCGGAACGCGTAATTGGGCAACACTAGGACGATAATCTGGTGGCTCAAAGTGCTTGCAAAGCAAGGCGGAGAGACCTTTCTAGTCAGAGAACCTAGTCCTATTTGCTCGGAACCAATTCAAAGCTTTACCCGAAAACAAATCAATAGCGGATTCAAACAGTTCGTGTTCCGTTAATCCGCGAGCTACACGCAGTTCCGAAACCCGTTCTAGGAAATTATGTACAGAAAGTTCTTTGGTGTCGCCGGTAAATTTAAGACCCCATTTTTCTACGCGTTGCGATTTAACAGCATGACAAGTAGTAGGCGTCGATCGTGACGTTCCAGAACGTTGAATATTAAGACTTGCGCCGGAAGCGATTGACTCTTCAGAGTCGGACTTGTCGAGATGAGATTTTTCTAAGAGTAGGCTTAGATTAGGATCATGCTTTAAAGATTCTGATAAAGAATTCAAGGTAGCCAAAACATCGACCAATAACTTGGCTCGTGTATCGATATCTTCCTTTAGGTTGGCAACAGGGATGCGATCGACACGTGTAAAAAGATGTACTAAACGCGACTGAGTTCGCTCGAATTTAGCTTTCGCGTTTTCCCCAGAAACGGTCTTCATAGTCTTTTTGGCATCATCTAACGCCTTGAAAACGAATTCTCTCTCGTCCTCGAATTTAAAATTGTACGGAGGATAATTCAAAACTTTGCCCTTCTTTTCCAATTGTAAGAGTGGGCGTAAAGCCGCTCGTAACTCATCAACCGTTTTCGAGTCGTCAGCTGGTATTCCACGAACCGTAAACTCATAAATGAGCATCTCCTTTTTAAGATAATTTATCTGCATATTATAGTCCATCGTTACAAAGTTTAATCAAATATAACAAATCAGAATCAAACGACCGATAAAAGTAAAAAAAAAAGATACAAATTAAGTCAATCGGAAATAATTAATCACGGCAATAACGATAATAAAATAATAAGATCATTAAACGTAGACAGTGATTAAATAAGTAAATCCCAATAACAATAATAAAATAGCCGTCAATACTCAATAATACAGATAAACAATACGCAATAATAAGTAAATGTCAATAACAAGGCGGTAACAAAATTGAATAAACAAATCTATAAAGATACTTGGCGAATTAATACAATATAAAAAAGCAAATGAAACAATCAATCATTAGTAGGTTAGTAAATCAAAACTGTTATCTTACTTAGCTCACACAAAAGTTGACCGTTCTTAAATTGGTCCCAGAATAATTAATTTTTTTGGGAAAATTTAATTGGCAGCCCCACGTTGGGCGCCAAAAATTTACCACGCACTTTTTTTTTTAAAGCAGTGTTTATATAAAAACTGGTGTGACTATGATGAGTCACACCAATTGCTCAAAAAGGAAAAGTAAGAAAATTAATACAAAATTTATCCTGTGCACAGGTTAGCTTCAAGCCAAAGCAAGCTGTAGGTGTGCGTGCAAATCTATCCGCAGCTCAGGGTGAGGAATAGTGAGTTCGTTATGGCGCCACCAGTTTTCTTACGGACTACAAACTGGAAGTCCCCTAGATGTTATAGGAGCTTGCTTGGGCGATCACACACCAGTGCACGACAAAACAAAAAAAGTTAGCATATAAGCATTGAAAAAAACTGACTTGGTCAATACTCATTAAAGAGAAGAAAAAAATAAATAATAATAATAATATAATAATACAAATTATTCTGGTATCAGGTGAGCTAAATAAAACTCAAAAAAATTAAAACAAATTACATTTATTTAGAAATAATTTTTTGACGATTTAAATTTCATAAATTAAAAAAACTTTAAGTTTTCAAGTTACATAAAAAAAGGGTTAGTAATTGTTAAATAAAAATTAATAAAAGGTTGCCTGTTTCCTGACGGCAGGTAAGGGTGGTCTGCAGAGTCTGGACTCAACCCCGGAGTAAAATTTGAGGTAAATTATAAGTTACAGTTAAATTTGGAATTAAGCTTAAGTTTGGACGTCAGTTTGAACGTAAATTTGGTAACGTATCCAAATTTGGAGTTAGTTTGAATTTTGAGGCCTTAGGTTACATGTGGCCTCAAAGTGGGTGGCTTGAATAAAATCTAATAATCCTGATTTCCAGAGACCATTTTTGCAAATTTCACCATTAATTATTAAAAATATTCACACAACAACAAAACTGGAGCCTTTGCAAAAATTATTGATGGTTTAAATGAAAAATCCCATACGGATGACCACGATATTCGCAGTAAAAATATTAAACCAATGTTGTTTCACCAGCGGCCGCTATGCAAAATGGCCCAGGCTGGCTGCAGCAGTTTAAAAACATCGGACCAACCACTCGTCCGCGCATCCAAGATAGATTAGCTCGAATATTAAAAAAAAAATAACTTAATGCTGTAGGCAATTCTCCCATTTTCCCCGCGCATTCACCATAACATAGCATCGACAAAATTAAACCGTTACAGCAGGTATTGTTTTCTTCCAAGTGAAAGTTTTTTTATTAGCAACTTTTTCTGTAACACTGGCAGGTAAAGTGCTAGTAACTGAGGATTCATTTTCACTTCGACGTCTATATTTCGAAAGGGGCACATCTTCATCGCTAGAGTCACCAGATTTTGAAACTTCCACTCCATCCTTATTCTGAATATATGGAGTTGATTGAATCTCTACATATATATCGTATATCCGATTCTTCTGCTGAAAGTCGTCTAACATTTCTTTTTTGCTTCATAGGTTGAACTTCACATTGTGTCTGAAGCATTCGAGGACCCAAACAATTCGAATCTGCTAGATGTTCGTCATCACTAAGGTCCTCATCAATATCAGTATCGTCATTTTCTGCTGGTGGTATCGTAAATATATCAATTGGCTCTTGCGACTCATCATCTTCAAGAGCTTGGATAAGCTCTGCGAGGGGCAATCTAAAAATTAAAATAAAATGTGAACTATCCTGGATGCATAATGTCCGTTATAACGGACGAGCAAAACAAAAGCATTTTTTGGAAACAGTAACATCATAATAGACCCTTTTTCTTATATACTATAGTCTATAGATATGTAAAAATATATTTGTGCAGAAAAAGTACATAAAAAATTCTAAGAAAATCAAATATAAATAAATAACTTACCCCTTGCCACGTTTTGTGTAAAGAGATTGATCCATGACATAAAAAACACCAAATAACTTTCCTATACAATCGTTGATATACAAAAAACGCAGCGAATTTCTATTAACAACGTTACTAGAACAGATTAATACTAATAGAATGCTTTTAGGTTATGTTAACGTGAGTGAAGCTAGCTTAATATGGCGTCCGTTTAAACGGCCACTATGCACTAATGGGTTAATTAGGATTTGAGATTTTCTGACAAACGTGCCGAAAAAAGTGTTTTTTTAGCTTGGGACACTCTCGAGAAAAACGCGTTTAAAGTTTAAGTTTCAGGTAGTCTAACACATAGAACAGTACATATGAGTTACCTCAAATTAAATATTTAACGAATGTCTCTCCGAAATACGAGCGCTTTTTCCTTTTTTTGGAGCACTTGAAGCTCAAAACTTAAAACTTTCGATTCTAGCTTCACTGCGCCAAACAACAACTTTAGCTATAACTTTTAAAATAATTCGAATTAAAAATCCTTTATATGAAATATTCTTGAATATCCAAACTATCGATAAATTAAAAAAATAGTATTTTTTTTTCAAATTTATAGACTAGAACATTTCCTTAATAGGATGTGCTACCAAGTAGGACTTTTTAAATTACTATCAAGTGTCGTGAATTACGTATACCCCTGCAGGACTAGCTGTGACACTCAGGACTCTTTTTCTTACGCCCTGTTTTGATCACAACTTTAAACACCTTTTTTAGAAACCTTTAACCATTGACTAAAAATTAAGCAATCTTCATTCATATCGCTAATCCTAACCGTTTATGAAAAAACGTCACTTTATTTGCACAGTAACTCCCCTAAGTTCTGATTCTGGTTGAATATGAAAAAGAGGAATTTTCTTAACTCGTGTTCGCGAGCATATCAGACTTCATGGACCCATGTTAAACCGTCTTACGAAGTTTTTAAATAAAATGTTAACTTTTTATTGAAACCATTACGTTGGAGGCAGAAGAACATTTTTCTTTTTTTCATTTAACCGACAGAACTTGGGGGACTAACAGTGTAAATAAAGTGATGATTTTTCAAAACGGTTAGGATTGACGACATGAATAAAGAGAACTTGGTTAGCGCCTATTTATCCACAGAGACCATTCTTCCGCATTTCATAATTTTTTAGGCTTTCAGGCACTTTACTCTTGAAGAAGTAACAAAATTGCCGAAGAAGTCCACATGCTGTTGAAAAGGCGTTTAAGCGTGACGGTGTCTATTATCACCTGTGCAGGTATACTCCAAGGAATTACCAGAAGAAGTCAACAATGACGTATGTTAAACAGAGGCTAAAAAACACTTGTAGGTAGACATCGTATAAAAAGTATATTTACGTGGCAGGTGAAAAGCACAAAAACAATAATATAAAATTATTAAATATAATAATTACATTTTAAACGCATCTGTGGTAATAAACTTACTTTATTGTAGATAACCCCTGCCCTGTTGTTCTAATAACATGTTTTTGCAAATAAGATTGAAATCATGACCTGTCTGTTGATAACGTATGTGTAATAAACATGTGTGTTTTGGAAATATTCCCAATTATTTAATTTAAAAAATATATATAACTGCTTACAATATGGAATATATATTTTTTAATTATTACTGATTAAATCGTAAGTGCATATGAACTTAACTAGTATATCATCTAGTATAATCATCCATGAAGATTTTTCTTCGTTGCTGTCATTTTCATCAATCTAATTTTCCGCACTAATATGCTGAAACTCTGGAAACGCAAATTCTATAATATCTTCAGAAGGAGTGGTTAATACTTCCGACTCAAGTTCTTGTACATCGAGTCCTTGGTCCTTGTTTTTTTCCCTGTGTTTTGTTTACGTTTAAAATCTTCTAAAACATTATCATTTATTTTTTATTCAATGTAGGACAAACATTCTTCTTTAAAATTTGAAAGACTTATTTCTACGTTATTTTTTTTATCCTTAGCTAAATCAGAAGTAACAGTCCTACATTCATCATCAAGACACTTACTGTACTCCACATTTTTCGGATTAAATAGATATAAACAGCATTTTCGAAAGCCATTGATTATTGCAGGTTTAAAAGAAACTTTTTTATAAAATTTCATGTAGAAGATTCGGTACGTCTTGTTTTCGAATTTTTTATCATCATGTTCAAACCTCCAGTTTTTAAGGGCTTTTTTCCACTGACATTTGAGAGGAAAAAATACAGCTACGTCCAGTGGCTGTAGTATATGTGAGGTGTTTGGATACAGGCATACAAGAATAATTCCCTGCTCCCGGCAGAACCTGCTAAGTTGGAGGTTGAGATGTGACGAGTGACCACCTAAGAAACAATAACTGGAAGGGTGAACCCTTTTTCGATTGAAAATTAATGAAAAACGTTAGGAAAATATTTTAAAAATGACTCGGCGGTCATCCATCCATTTTTTGAGTTTTCAATACCCCAATGAAGTGGTGCTGACTTGAAATAACTGGAAGAAAGTCTTTCAAACTTGTACATCGTTAAAGAAGGTGCGTATTCTTCAGCGGAATTTACGGTCGCGAGAGTTATAATTTTTTCTTTATCGCTATTGGTTGAGGTGGCAGACACATGTTTTCCCTTTTCTGCAATCACACAACCTTCTGAAGGATTTAAATAAAATGATGTTTAGGGTCTTCCAATATAGATGTGTGATCGCCAAGGTCTTTTAAAGCATCTTGAAACCATTTTTTTTATTTTCTGTGATTTTATCGCGGCTTAAGCTTTCCTAATGTATTCTGAACGTTTTACTAAAAGTTTGGGATGTCTATTCAAAAACTTTCGAACCATTTTCTACCAGGACAATTATTGGAAAAAGGCGTTTTTTGATTGGTTTCGTTTAAATTTTTTTGTTCAGAATAGCACAATCCATCTTTATTAACTGGGAATTCTTGCTTACACGATGTCTTCATCCAAGTACACAAGGTCTCTTCAATATCATCATCCAAAACACATCCAGGTTCGACTTTACCAGTAGTCTCTGGTTTGCTGCCATCTAACTTGTATCTGAGAGTACTCCTTGGCACTTGGTATATTTTAGATGCTTTTAATACTTGCATTCCACTCCTTACAGCTTCAAGGGCATTTTTTAACTGCTCCGGTGTATATTTAAATAATGTGTTTTTTTATTAGTTTTTTTCTTTTTTTCAGCTTTCTTGATCCGTGACATGTTTACGCTGAAAACAATATACAGTGAGCTCAAAAAGGTTGGAATAAATTCGTTTAAAATTCAGGTGATTATTTTTTGGAAAAACGATGAGAGACGTCGATTAGTAACTACTAGTATTAAAGCGCATCATAAATTATTAAATTTATAAGTGTTATATTGTAAGAAAGAAAATGGAGAAATTAAAAAGGCAATATATATAGATGGATAGATATAGATATGGAATTTTAGTTAAAAATAAATTTATTGTGGGCTAAATAGAAATTGTCTGTATAACTAGACCATAATAGGAAACAGGGTAATAGGCCAAATGAATAGTGGAAGTAACCAAGGTGACAAGTGCCCAAAATCAAATTTAAATATAATTTTTAAAAAATATAATAAAACAACATAAGAAATGATATTTTTAAAATTTAGTTTGAGAGTATTACTGAACATTTGGTAAAAACAAAAATTGAGTAATATAAAAAAACATTATATTTGTTTAAAAAAATTCAAGAAAAAAAAGAAACGTGATAAGTGCCAACACTAAATAAACTTATTTATAGACACTTAAAAGGTATCTTATTTGGGTTTTGCTGCTCCTGGCACCAAATTGCAGTGGTTTTTTAGATAAGGTATCATAGAAAGCAAACTCTTTTTTTTTTGTTTTCTTAAATTTTGTTTTCTGGTTTAAGTAGGGGAGACCGGGGCTAGTTGACTAAGTTTTTAGATCTTATTTTTTTTCTAATTTATTATATGATTGTCATTGATCTGTAGCGTGTCAATAAATCGTAAATTGTTTATGTATTTGATTTTTATTGATAATTTTGGTTAACTATTACTAGGAACAAAAATATTTGACACTTTCAGAATCATGAACAGATAAGGCAACTAGCCCCGTATACGGGGTTAGTTGACATACGTAAAGGGGTTAGTTGACTTGATTTTAGTTTTTTTATGAGAAAAAACCATGCAGTTTTAAAATAAATGTTTATTTTGTTGAAATACAAAAGCCGTAGTGCGGTAAACAAAAGAAAAACTCTAAACTAATAAAAAAATGCCTACAAATCATCATCTAAATCACAATTTATGCACTTACAAAAAATATGATTGGAGCTGCCGATACATTTGTCATGGGCCCATCTGTGGCAGCTTGTGCATTGCACCCAATGTTCACCACTTGTGCTATTGCGATAAGATTCGTCGCATACCAGGCACTTGGTCTCATCGTCCGATTCTGAAGATGACTCGTCTTTTGTAGTGCCAGATGTAGATGCGACTGAATCCTCCTCGCGGAAAAGAAACCTTCGACCGTCCTTTTTCTTCTCAACAATATTTTTTTTTGGTGGTAATTTTCTTTTTTTTGTATTTTATTTTTCTTGTTGCAGCGCGTCTTTGATGGGAGTGCTTTTCTGGCGTTTTGTTTTGGGCCAGCTTTGGGAAACGGTCTGACTTCCTCAGGACTTAATAAAGTGCCTTTATAAACTTCTTTCTCAACTTCAGCTGGTTCTTTCACTCCGTCCACTTGGTCTTCTTCCACTTCGCTCACTTGGTTTTTTTCCACTTCGTGCACCTGGTCTTCTTCCCCTTCATTTACTTGGGCTTCTTCTACTTTAATAACTATTTCTTCCTCCACTCCGTTTATTTGGGCTTCTTCCGCGTCGTTAACTTGTTCTACTCTCAGTTCGTTTACTTGGTCTACTTCCAATTCGTTCACTTGCCTTCTGTCTCTTTCATCTTCTCCGTGGTTGGGTGCTGGTCTATCTGTCACATATGAGGCCAAAAATTCAACATCCGAAAAAATATTTTCATTGTAAGGACAAATTCCTGTTTTTCTAAAGCCCGCCATAATATTTGTCGGGGTAGCAGCCAGTGAAAGCGTCATTTTGACAATTCCTGGGATGTCACATATACAGTGCTATGATGTAACAGTCGGGTTATATAACCCCAGAGTTATATAACTCCACAAGACTTTGTTATTGCCACTATGGAGTAATAAAAAATAATTCAAGAAATAAGAAGTTTTTGGTTAATAAATCATCAGCAAAATATTCTTTAGTAATTTTTATTATCTTTAAAACACATTACATAACTTGGATAGAAACACCGATTTTTTGCCTTTTCTTTTTGTAAATAAACTTGACAGTTCATAAAATCAATCGTGACAATCACTCAAAATTCGACTAGATTGCCATGGGATAACCCGTTATTCATTTTTTTCCGATGTTTAACTCTAAAGAATAACCTGGCCCCTCGAGATGCGGGTTAAATAACCCCGCTGGTTGTTAATCTGTCCTATAGTATCGATATCTTTTGTCAGTCCGGATCGTAATTTAAAAAATCGATAAAGTTAAATATCGTAATAAAAAAAACTTTGTGTTTAAATTACCGCCTAAATTTTAAAGTGGGA
>JAHBCN010006537.1:0-17500 GCA_019359885.1 Listronotus oregonensis
CATCCATGCCTTGGAGAATATCCATTAAAATTAGATTCTAAAATGTAGTACTTAAAACCTTCGCCTATTACAAGTTAAATTTTCGTAATGATCAGTTTTGTAAATAAAGTTTTAGTTTAATTTAAAATTCCAAAATATGCAAGTTAAATTTACCCAAAAAGGGGAATTTAGTTTTAATATGCTGGAGGCTGTTTTAAGGGTCACCCAAAGAGTACTAAAGGGGTCATATAATGATTGGGATAATTTTTAAAATTTTAAAAAAAGGAGATGAAATAAAATTAATATTTTTTTAAATTTGGACACCTTATTTATTGATTTTTCGTTTTAAAAATGTCCCCTTTTTTCCAATACGTTTCAATAAAAATGACTTTTTTTTATTTTTAGTACCAACAGAATAAATGTTTTTTAATATAATTGTTAAGGTTAAAAAAAATACCTAAAAGGGCCCAAAAACAAAAACTTAGTACCCCGTCAAAGTCTAATGTTTTTTTCAATAAATATTTAAACGTTAAACATATTATTAAATGTATTCGGTTATTGGTAAATATAAATTAAAGTTATTTGTATTAAAAAGTATAGAAATAAAAATTTTTAAAAAAAAAACATACCAAAAAAAGTGTTTCACAAAAAATGGTAATTTCATGTCGATCTCCTTTTTTAAATTAACTTTTTCCCAAGATCTTAGGATTCTGGGGAAAAAATACTCAAGATGGTTATTTCACATTTAAACATCTAAAAAGTCAGCACCCATAATACGTACACTTGGGCCATCGGGAACTGTCCCAGGTCCCAGAGATAACAAAAATTTGGCCAATGTTATATATGTACATGTTAACCTTCTACTTTCCCCATATATTTATTTAAAAAATAATAGAGATGATAAATAAGGTCAAGTCAAATATTTACCTGACACAATAAAAACTAAGGAAATATAAAAATTTCACTTAAAAAATTATTTCCTGTATATAAAAATAAATATTTTTTTAAATTACTTGATCCAAAAAACCTTAAAATTTGCATACAAGTAGATGTGATCTTTTCTTTCCATTTCTACAACCCCCTTATATCCGAATATTAAATCATCAGTACTTCAAATTTAAGTTTATTATTTATTTTTTTTAGGAAGTTATAACTGCCAACAGACAGACACCGACTTACCAACAAAAATTAAAAAAAAAGGTTTTTCATAATCTAGGGGTGTCCAAAGTGTAAAAGTTCCTTTTTTTAAGGCAAGAAAACTAAAAAAAATGGGCATGCCTATGTTTTTTTATTTTGCCATTAGAGGTCTAATAACTCCAGGTATACTTTATTGAAAGTAAGCTCTAAAAATAGTAGATCCATATACATTTATTAGCCACATTATAATTTGTTTTTTTCTTTTTTTAGGTGAGTACCTAGTATTCCATCAAGAATATTCAAATTTCAAAATTTGGCCAGTGGTAAGTTAAAGTAGTCCCTTTTATAAAGGATTAATAATTTTTTAATAGGTACAAAATAGTATTTTTTGTTTGTTTAAAAGTTTTTGGGACAATGTTATGGTTTCAGAATCTTGAACTTCCATTCTATTTGTTAATTGATACTTAACGTTTCGGTTATGATGTTTTCTTTAACCTTTTTAAAAAAATAAATATTAATATATTACAACAAACGTTGTGATCAATTTACAAATAAACAGAAGGGAAAGTTAAAGATTTTGGTATTATTAAGTACTTTTAAGATTATCTACCAGCTCGGATTAGTAAAGTTTTTAGCCTGCTAATTGCACTTTTAATTTGATATAAGATTGTTTAAGTTTATATATAAAGATATGTTCTATATTGTCGTGGCGGATTCATGTATCAAAAAGTTCTTGTTGGCAATGTACTCGCAAAAAATATTTATACAATGGGACTGCTTCGGTCCTGATCCCGGAGTATAGAGACTAAGTGTGCTCAGCCCTATTGACCCGTATGAACTCGCGGATTGCCTGAAACACCAAAATGAACCCCAAAATCTAAATACCAATCTGTGTTTCGGTGGCAAGTCTAACACCGTTTTTAAGATAAAAACTTAACTAAAAATTTAATAATAATTGAAACCAAATATGTTAAAATTTTAATATAAAAATTTATCGAAAAATCTGAGATCGTTTTTTTGACGTAATGTCATAAAAAGCATATTAAAAACCCGTTGTGACTGGTATTTTAATTATATATTTTATATTTAAAAATAATTAATATACCAGTCACAGCTGATTAATAATATGTCATTTAAGACATTACTTCCAATATTCTATAAAACGATCCCAGAATCTCTAAAATTTTAGCATCAGTTTTAAAAAATTTAATTATTATTTTATTTAATTTTAATTTAGTTTTTATACAATAATTTTATTTAGACGACGGTGGTAGACTTGCCAAAGAAACGTGGATTACGTTAAGTTTTAGTTTTTCTAAGAGAACAATAAAGGCCTAACAGCAAGTATGGTTTACTAAAGAAAACATATATTAAAATAAATAGGCGACTTTTTGATTGTAATAAGATAGCAAAAGTATGTTATATTTATTTATCCACAACCGTGTAGCTAGGATCATTTTATATAAATAATTTTTTACTATTTGAGGTATGTTATGACTCATAATACAACTAGTGGTGTTATACATCTTTTACTTGTTTTTGTAATAATAAAAACCCACTACAAATATCCAAAACATATATTTTTGACAAAAATTTCAATTCCTAACTATAATAAATGCTAATAACACATTTTTACATTTATTTAAAATAATCCTGACGGTTGATGAGGATAAGGATAATAGTGAAGGTCTAACTATAATGAATTTCGCTGTTAATCAGTTTGATTCGCACTCAGGCTGGTAAACTACTTACTTTTTCATTGCATTGCTTTTTTACCTTTTTGATATCCCACCATGTCAAAAACTGGTTGTATATTTTCTTCCGGGGACGTACTACGGCAACTTCTCAGTCTGAAACATAGATAACCTAACTTTAGATATATAATGACTAATCGCATTTATGGCAAGTTTACGACCTCGCGCACTAAACAAACGATAGTGTCATTAAGCATGCGTATTTAAAAAGCAGGACCAGTTCCGGACTTGGAAATTTGTATGTCATTAATTAATTTATATATTAATACATATATAAATTATGTTAGGTAGTAATATAAACCATGAGTTAACAAAATTAATATTGCAAAATATAAATAGAAAAAATAGGGGCTAATAAAAGATAGGGTTAATTTCAAGACCCAGTTTTGGTACCGCCTTTTAAAAAGGTTTGGAAACTGTTAGAATTTTATTAAACGCGTGACTGTGGGACTTTACAGGGTTTTTAAATGTCAGTTCAAAAACGACGAAGTTTGAACGCTTTCTATATATTTAAAGGGTTTTGCTTTGCTTTGGGGATCAGAAAGGGATGCAATAAACGGTTTTTGCGAGATTGGAACAGACTTATAAACAAAAGGGTAAAAAAATGTTTATACAAATAACGTTAACTCTTTTCCTGCTTACACTTATGTTTTCGATAGCGCTAAAAGGATATTCTAAACATCTTAAATGTAATTATACAAAACGAGCATTTATTTACTGAGACGCAGAGAGACCGACAAATCAGCACGCAGAGCGGGATATATATATTCTTTTCACCGACCAATGATCACGTTGGAGGGAGAAAAAGGTTATACCGCCATTCTTTCTTGCAAAAATGATCGTTTTCCAAGCGGAAGAGTGCCTCTAGTAGGTATATGCTCCAAGGAAATATGTTGTAATCATACTTAATGACTTTTTAGATTATTGCAAAACAAAAAGTTAATTCTTAGATAAGCCACAAGAGTCATGTTCAGTCGTATTCGCCATTTTTATTATTTATTAACTACAACGCATAGTTGTGAACCAGTACAAAAATTTGTGGTTTTCCCATAGTTGTAACATTCAGAAGAACTAGAGGAATTTAAGGAGCTGACAATGGATAATATGTTTATTTTTGATTAAGAAAAAATCTAAACAAACCAATTGTTTTACTGGTTTAAAAAACCAGTAATCATGTTTTTTAACCAGTGTAATATATATTTTGTTTAAGTCATCAATTGACGAAGTACGGAACTGGCCGGCGACGAATTTGTAAATAAAATCGATCTGCTAGTCCGTTCTGCGCATGATTTAGGACCCTAAGAGATGACTAGAGCCACGGCGCACGGACACATTTTTTCGCCCATAAAATCTCACTTTTGAACCGCGCATCTGATACCCTTTATCGGTCCATATTGAGGTCAGTGGTCTGAAAGGTGACTTTCGAAATCGCTCATGGCACTTTTTAAATAGATTTTTCTGTGTGAAAAGTACTCGCGTTTACTTGACAGGATTAACTAACTTTTAAGAAAAAAACAAATGCCTATAGTTTGTCCAAGCTAACATTTTTAGGTTGGCAATGCGAATATCCCTACATATTAGTAAATTTTGTTTTTCAGATTTAAGTTGGCAAATTATAAGAATTTTAGTCAGGACCGTACGGGAGGAAAGAGAGTTTCAAAATTTTAATATCTTAAAAAATTGTTGTTAGATTACAAAAAATTTAGTTCATCAGTATTTTTTTCTTGCTGTTTATATATTTGCATAAATTGTGAAAGCTTGATGTTTGGAGATAATATTTTATTAAAAATTATCACTTTGGTTATCTAGTGCATAAATTATTAAGTGTTTGTTATTTAGAAATAGTTTACACTATTTTACACTTTTTAAACTTAGTCCTTAAATACCAAGGGTAAAAACCTAACAAGGAGTGCTCGATCCCATTTAAGCCCATATAAACCAATTTAAATGTCAATTCGGTATTTGTGACGTAATCTGGTTTGCCTTTGTTTTGTTTACAAGTAATATAAAGTCTTAATTTTTTAAAAATATTATACATTACAGTTCTAATAGTAAGTACATATCCAAAATAGTTTTTTTTAAAAATTGAATATTTAACAAAAATTAATAAAATAAATCTGCCTTTTGGGCAAAATGGGCAAACGGTGACGTCCAAACATAACCTATATCTGCGGACAAATAGTAAAAAACGAGCACTCCTTGTTAAGTTTACTACCCTTGCTTAAATACACCTTCAATTAAAGCGCTTAGGACGTAAAAAATGTAAAATAGTGTACACTATTTCTGAATATCAAACATACCTGTTATATTTTGTTATATTTGCAGGCAAACTTTACAGTTGAATTTAAATATCCTGATAAAAAATCTCACTATAAGGGATGGTTTTTATATCCCTTATTATACAAATTTACAATTTTTTTAAAAATGCCTAAAGATAAGTCGATTTATTTCATCTGATATAACTTCATTAGCTGCTTCCTATATTAAATAATAAAATAAATAAACAAAACAGTAATAATCATTTATTGATTCAGAGTATCATTAACACAATAAGATGCTTATATTTTTTTTAAAATAAATTTATCAAAACGTTGGAAGGTCGTTTAAGGCTTTTAGAAGTAGCAGTGTCCACCCGGGTTTTTATGAAAAAAACAAACATATGTAATGACGAGAGAAAAATGTATGCAATCTGCACGCAGCAGATACTAGTCTAGACACTTTTAAGATAAGAGAGCAGACAAAGTGGGAGGTTTGGCGTTTTAGCAGCTGGACTGTAAATGGATGCTTGTGAGTTCAAGCATTTTGGCAACTACTGTGATCATTGATGTAATGTGTTTAAATAAAATAGTCATTTAATATTTAGTTTTTTATTAAAAGCAGTAAGGTAGTTTAATAAAGAAAAGCTAAAAAGTAAAAAGAAGTTAACTTTTAAATGATTTTTATTACCATTTACCTTATTAATATACTAATAATGTGGGTCCCATAAAATAGAGAATGTCTTATTATTTTTAAATATATACCATTTCAATAGCATTGAATTCACAATGATATGCAAGCGCAGCATTTGATGACCACCCTCCTGAATAAGAGCATTGACGACATAAGATTTGGGAGACTTTGGTAGGCGCTGAATCAAGCACCACAAAATCTATTTTTCGCCGATTTTGCAAAAGGAATATTTTGGTTTTTTAACCTTTTAACCATATTTTTTTTCTTTCCGCCATTATATGGCCAGTTTTCTAACAACCTACTATGGTAGCTGGCATTACCTAAAATGACTAATGAAGGCCTTTTCAAATTAGGTAGAAGATCATCTCTAACCCACTTCTCAAAATTTTTTGCTTTCATCTCGCCGTGGTAATCTCCTGTTTTTGTTTTAGATTTAAAACTTCTACTGGCACCATCAACAAATCCTTTTTCTGAACCAACATGTAGAATAATGTATCTAAGGAAAATATAAATATTTCATTAGTTTTTTAATTAAATATACTTTAATATTTCATAAGAATGCTACAGGTTTAATATGTCCTATGTATGAAAGATACCCTAACTGAGGTATCTACCGAATCTGTCATATATGTGTATTTTGTTCAGGATACCCCTTATGCTTAAAGTCGAAGTGTTCAAATACTACGAGTGTATAGAGTGAAGTCAGATGTAAATTACTGATATGATTTCGTAGTCTCGAAACTCTAGAGATGAAGGTGCGGAAAAAGTGGGCAATGTGAAGTGGACAATAAAGGGATGCATCCCAGTAGACTTTTAATTTGCTCTAATTGGGATATACAAAAGAAGGAATTATGACAGCTAATGCTTCGGAGCAGAAACTGTAAAAATATTCCTAAAAGAGAAACAGGTCTTCTACAGCTTGCCGCTGTGTAAGAGGAAGCTTTTTTGTAAAACTGTGATAATTTATAAGGCAAAACAAAATTTTATTAGAGAATTGTAAAAGTGCTTTACCCTGTGATTTAAAAAAAAAGGGCCCTTCAATTTTTCCCTAAGTGTAGGAAAGTACATTTCTTTTCTACCGTATAATTAGTCATTAGAATGTTTTACCTCTCCACTAAAATATACATCTTCATCCTGCCAAGACCTGCGGAAAGAGCTGTTCGAAAAGATCCAGGTTTCATCGAGAAACACCCAAAGATTTTTATTTTCTCCTAAATCTTCATTTTTCATAAAACCTTATGAAAATTGACTTCCATGCGTTGCACATTTGGTTTTTCCATTAAGCCTAAGTTACTTATAATTTCATATATTGTTTTATATTGTCAGCAACTGCCATTATGCGATCCTAAAAATACATTCATAAATATATTTAAATCTTAAAATATTTGGCACATCTGAGGATGTATTTTTAGATTATGATACTCTTAAAACAAGTTATTTTATCTTTTGCAAGATCACTATTCTGATAGCATCATTTTTCAAAAAATATTTATTAGGTTATATTTTCTTACCTCCGAGTCATCCCAGCTCTGAAGTGGGTTTCGAAGCTTTTCCAAACTGGAAATAAAGTAATCATTGTGATTTATACACTACAAAATATCTATTCTAGTGGTTTTTTCTTAAAACCAATAAAAATAAAAACTTAGTCCAAAATAAAATAAATTATGAAATATAAAAAATGTCAAAAAGTCCGCATAAAAAAAATAAAAACACTGCTGAGTAATCTCTAATCTCACTAATTACTTTAAAACACGAAATAACACACCCAGACACAAAAAAAAATTTAATACAAAAATTGAAAAGCCTTTAATCCATTACTGGGTGATATACGCCAATCAGCTGATTTTGACGTTAAGTCTAGTAATTTTTGTTTTTGAACATGTAAGCCAATACAAAAATGTTAGCTTGGACAAACTATACTTAATAATCAACGTTTTCGTATTTCCTTATTCTTCGGTTGCAGATAAAACGTTGTGCATCTTACATGCGTGTAAGCATGACTACAACACTCGTGTGATTAACACAACACTCGTTGGATTCTTACACACTCGATATTATCATGTTATAACCGCATTTGTTATGTAAATAATTATTAACAAAGTCATTTTAAATGTTGCACAATATATATATATATATATATATATATATATATATATATATATATATATATATATATATATATATATATATATATATATACATATCATATATATATATATATATATATATATATATATATATATATATATATATATATATATATATATATATATATATATATATATATATATATATATATATATATATATATATATATATATATATTATAATATAATTTTAGCGACCACCTTATACATATTATACAATATTTTAAGTTTTAAAAAATGTACAATAAAAGTAACTTTTTATTTCGGATTATGAAATGTTGGTATTGGAAGTTAAAATTTTCACCTTTTTCCCGAGCTCCATCTCAGTATTTTAGGCAGTCACTTAATTTTTGTTTCATTTTAATGATATATTAAATGTTTTTTGCTCACTTTGTAGTAAGGTGTAGGAGTAAAGAACGACTATATGGGTATTTGTTAACCTAGAAGAATACCCTTAGATGGCACATGGTTATTAGCGTTAATGATCAAATGATCTAGGACAACAGAATCATTGTTATGATGTATAATTATGGTTATTTTAGTTTTTTCATTGCCAATCAATTTTGTAATTATAGTATTCCATATAAAACGGATAAACCTTTTTAATATTTGTTAAAATTTTACCGTTTATAAATGATGCTTGTAAGGTTTTTGACTAAACTAACAAATTATATTGAAGGTTATAGTTTTATTAGACAAAATGGATCATTAAAAATATAAGTGTTAGGAATTAGTTTCAGTGGTCAGAATTTATTAATAAAAAATCGTCTGTTGTGTATGCTGGTTATAGGCTATTGACCATAAGAAAAAAAAAGAGGTAATAAGGAAGAAATTTGTTAAGGCAGCTTTATGATTAATTTATGGTTTTTGGGTGCCTAGATATAATTAAGTTACAAAGTGCAATTAAATTTAGGCTTGCGTTTTTGAAAACGGGGTAAATTATTCATCACTCTAAAAATTCTAAATTATCACGTAATTTATGCATTTCTAGCAAAAATATGTAAAAATATTTTATGCCGAAAAAGGTTTTTTTAAAGTGGCATGTAATAAATTAATGTTAAAAATAAATGCAAAAAAGACCTTTGTTTTAAAAATAAAATTTAAAAAAAATGTTTTTTGTAGTTTTGGTAAAAAAATAAAAAAAGTTGTTTTATAACATTTTTTAATAATAAAACAGGATTTAATATTTATTATTTTTAAGTTCACCCATATAAAGGAATTAAATTAAATCCACTAAAATGAGGTTGGAAGTCGATGAAAAAAAGGTTAATCTCTCTAATCTACTAACCAACCCTCTGCACCACAGTATTTAATCGAACAAAGAGCTTGTAAATGTTCAAAAGGCTTTTAAGCAAATTGTTGGTGTAGGAAGGTTGGTTTTAAGTGGTATATTTCTTATAAAGAGTAGAGTAAGTGCGAAAATGCAAGCCATTCTGAGGTATAATAAGTTATAAATGACCATATAAACCACGACATAGACATTGATCTTGATGCCAAATAGTTTTTAATTAATTTTAATATTTTTTACATATTTTATAACGTTGGTATTTATTAATGTATAACCACAATAATTATTTACGAGAAATATACATAACAAGAAACTAAATGTTTTTATGATACATTTTTAAACTATGTTTTACAATTGAAATAACGGTATAAAACAAAAGATACTATTGCTTACAAAAAGTAGAAATAATTAGGTAAAATTTAAATTAATTCTATGTCATTTTATAAAAATTTTAACAATGCTTATTTCAAGGGTTTTGGCGTCAGCTTTTTTTTAAGTGAAGCAATACCTGTACTATTTTGCCTCAGGAAAAAGTTGTGGACAAAATGCTTATTATTTGTATTTATTTAAATTAGTGTTTTATAATTATAGTTGCAATAAAAAAATATTTTATTCCACTTTAAAAGAGACCATATATATAAAAGCTCGCTATATATTTTTGCTGACAATCCCCTGAGTTCGATTGTGTGCCATGTAGAACAAAATAATAAGAATTGACATTATACAGTATCAAATTTTTTTGGAACATTTTTGATACTCCCTGTGTAACGTCAATTCCTATTTTTTAAATTTTACATGATAGTTCTGATATACCAACAATTTTATTAATAAAAGCTTTGAAAATTTTTAGGATTTGAAATTATCAAAATTATTAAAATTTTTATTTATAAAATTTTTAAAAAATAGTGGTAAAGTGTATGCAGAGATATTTCGTTGAATTTTGACGGCAATAAAATCTAAATTATCTTTTGGGTCATAAACAGACCCAAAAACTGTAATATTGGCGGTCAGAGCCGGAATTTGAAATTTAATTTACCTGCACTGCCCAAATATCTAAATATAATATAATAGTCCTAACTAAAGTTTTAAGTCTGTTATCTTTAATAACTGGTTTTTTTAATCCCTAGATGTTAAAATCCGTAGTGATTTATTATTTATACTAAGTTTTATTTGATTTATTTACCTATATTTGTGGTGATTAAAGGGTGAGCAGGTTATTTCCTAGGGTCTAATATAAGTAGGAAATTAAGTGTCATAATTTCAGTTCTTATTAGGCTGTTTACGAGTTAACTTACGTTACTATTTCTGCTATAAGCACGTGACATATATAGCGCAAAAATGTGGCAGCAATGGGCCGATTCTGATAGTGGGCCATCTTGTAGTAACACCAAGAAATAATCGAAAATGTATACCAGTCTTTGCTATTAAGAGATTTTAGCTCTGGCGATGCTGTAGCCGAGACGTGTGCTTTGACAAAAACACTTTTGTCTACAGTTAGGGATATAATACGAAAACCCATAACTTCCAGGAAAAAGCGAAGTGACTATGCTCCTATTCTAATATTAGTTTCATTTATGTGTCTAGCTTAAATTTTATTAATCTCGTTTTTCGGTACTTATTAACCCTTTGCCAATAAAATATTATTCTTTATTCAATTAGTAAGTTTAATTTAAAATTCTATTTAATCTCATTTTCACCCTGTCCCCTTTATGGCCCCTTGATAAGGTCGGACCTTACACAATGGGGCTTAATGCTATGATTTATTTATGGTGGCAAAAGCCAACGGTATTTCTTTAATTTTACTTTACATCAGTATTGCCATGCAGAATAAAAAAATAAAAATTGACATTATACAGTATGAAAATTTATTTATTTTTTTTCTTATTATTCATGACCATAATATTTTAGGTAACCCATTCGCAATACATTTGTTTACATACTATATTGGATAAAAAATAGTTTTCTTCCGGTTGGCGCCACTAATTCGTCTCCTGAACTAATTGATACACGTGGACTTATTAAGCCGGTGTAACACGGTCACAATTTTGATAACATTTTTGCGCACATAAATGATATCAAAAGGATTTACCCTTTGCATATACATATTTTTGTGCTTAAGTTTGATTTAAAAAATGTGAGAAAATAATTTAGAACACGTTCCAATTTTCATCTTAAAAATCCGCCTAAAATTGCTCAAAACAAATATTTTGACTCACAGAAAGTATACCCTAAAAATCGTAAAAAAATAACAGTTTTTTTTAAGGAGGCATTTAAGTTCAAGTTTCAATATATTTTTTTTGCTATTTGTTACTTTTAACTAGTCCTATAAATGTTTTGGTCCCGGGAATAGGGTAGTGCCTTTTAAACCACTACAGCAAATACCCCTCGTTTGTATAAAGTATTGGTCGGCCCCTCCCTGTAACCAATCAGCACGTTGAAGCGAGACAGAAAGGTTAAACACCTATTCTTGTTTCTCTCTCGCATGCTTGTTCGCACGGCCAACCGTCAAGGCTGCCTCTATAGTTATACGCTCACAGATTGGTGTAAATATAAAGTAAGCAGCGCTGCTAACAATTTTTTTTGTTTTTTACTGAAAAATACAAGCTCCCTTTCATTACTTGATAATGCGCCTGCGTGTGTAATATTTTTATAAAAAAAATGTTATTTTTGCAAACAGCAATTTAGTGACATCCCTGTTATTTTTGAGCTCACTCTACTAGCATTTCTGCGCGCAAAAATGTTATCAAAAATGTGACTGTGACATACGGTTTTAGATGAATGACCCGTTAGAGCTTTATTCTAGGCAAACTTTTTTACGATTAGTTGTTAGTTTCTGTTTGCTGTATAATAAGTTTTCACTATTTATTTCAAAGGCTAAAGAAAAAGAAAAAAACTTCGTGTTAACGACCCATGACACGATATTTCATGCAACTTTTTGCTGCGTAATCTGAATTTAAATATTTTAATCAATATTAACAAGTCTATTGAACAGAATTTAATTTAAAAAAAGCGATCCGATTGAGATAACATCGCGTTCATCAGCTAATCCGAAAATGGTAATTGAGTGGAAATATAAAACGTGACATTGTTAGCAACAAAGTCGGGTATAACATTAAAGGTTAGTGACATTTTTGGATTAATTGAAGCGGTTGTGCCCTTGGACAGGATGTTTCATTCACTTGTTTTATTAGTGAAGTAATTAATGAGCACTTGCACACATTGTAGAACGCAAATAGTTTAAATAAGGCTTGTATTAATAAATATTCTATAATACTGTTGCAATTAAGTTACTTATTAAATATATTAAAATATATAGGTGTCAGTACATAATCAGCTCGTAGGTTAATATAAGAATACAAGAAACTCTCTATACTGGTTTTATTATTATTAAACAATTTTAACTGAACTTTAAAAAAAACTGTCCAAAAGACCATCGACCGAGGTCTTTTAGCCTTAAGTTTTTACAAATTATTATTTTATTTTAAACCAACTATAAATAATTATGGGATACAAAACAAGGCTATTTACAAAAAAAACAACAAATATGTACATACGGCAGTGGTAACAAAGATTAGGGTGTTTAAAATAACGAAAAAAAAAACTAATTTTAGAGATAATATAAGAATATTAGTAATGATTAAAGTTCATTTCTATAGTGTAGTAAATTTTGAAACCCATTTTTTTGGATACTGTCTCTATCTGGTGTAGTTATCTGGGAAGTTTAAAATGAGGGGTACCACGATTGTAAAGTCGACTGGCAAATTTTTTGGTAAGCGTTTTCATTCTCTCTGAAATAGGCTCTATTTCTGTTCTTTCATACAAATATGCATTTGCTGGATTATGCAGTGGAATGTCTTTCTACAGGAAGTGAATATTATTTGACCATACTCGATAATTGGTCGACAAAGCATCTTGTATATATGGCAGACAGTCTTGATATTGATTCCATGGTTTCTATAGGTAGGGACCAAAAATGCTTACTTCTCACAATCATTTTCTTTTTCATATTTGTCAACTGGTGTTTGAAATTAAACTTATTGTCAAAACTTATGCCTAAGTATTTCATATGTGGCTGTGGGTTTATTTGATAGTTCTGTCTTTGTATAGATGGGGATGAATTTCGTATTTTATGATGAAATGGTATGAACTGTGTCTTTGTAGGATTTACTTCTAGATTCCATCTTTGAAAACAAGCTATATGTCTATACTGGTGATATGTCGGATACTCGTATCCAAGTCCATATTGGCGGATATGGTCGAGAGCCTAAAAGGCCAAAAGCCGAAATTTTTTGCACTCAGACGGATCGGAATGCGGTTTTTGCATTCGCTTCCAAAAAATTTTTGTAAAAATGTACTTACTTTGTGACTTATACAAACCGCAAATTGCATTGCTGCAGCCAAAAATGCATTTAAAAAAAATGCACTTTTTGAGACGGCTTTTGGAAGATTTAATAACTTTGTAAATAAGAGTCAGAAATGACCCAAATCGGATCCTCGGGGGTTTTCAAGGCGGCTGATCACAATTATGATGTTTAAATTAACATACAGCGTACCTGGAGTTTAGGAACGCCGATGAACGTCATCTCCGTGGAACTCTCCCAAAATTTACGCGGTTAAGGAGAGAAACTTGGTGAACGGGGGTTTTTTGCTCCGGAACCTGGATGTGGACGTCATCTCCAAGAATTTTCCTGACAAGACCGCCAATAACAACCCGAAAATCATTTTAGGGGCGTTTTTTGGGCGCCAAATTCAAATTTCACGTCGAAAACGATCCCTAGAATACCTAGTGCACCGAAACCTGGGTGTGAACGTAGTCTCTGAGGGTTTTCAAAACACGGCCGCTAAGGACAAACCGAAAATTGTTATGGGGGTTTTTTGAGGCGCCGAATCCAAATTTAACCCCGAAAACGTACCTCCGGATACCTGGTGCACCAGAACTTCGGCATGAACGACGTCTCCGAGGTTTTCCAGACACGATCGCAAAAAACTAACCAAAAATCAATAAAAAAAAGGCTCAAGTGAAGCTTAAGATGGGTCATTAAATATTTTTTTCTGTTTTGTAACAAAAATAAAGCAAATAAAATGGACCCTATGTAGCATTTAAAATTGTTTTAAAACCAATAAAATCTTGGACTTCCATTGTTTTATTTGTTAATAGACACACAACGTTTCGATTAGTGATGTACCTCCAACCGTTTTCGTTATCACGAAAACGAGTTGAAAATATCTAACCGAAACGTTGTACATCAATAAATAAATAAGACAATGGAAGTCCAAGATTTAGTGAAGATAAAACCGTAATATTGTCTAAAACTTTTAAGGAAACATTTAAAATGGTTGTTCAAATTAGCTGCACCTGATCAATTTATGTGGAACACATGGAAAGGACTCGGTATAATATTACTTGTTCTTTTAATTTTATTACTTAATTTTACATTTAGCACCCGTATGTTATTATGTTATTATTTGATATTTTATACTCTTTTATATCACTTTTTAAAATCAAATTATATACATTTATCCATAATATTACGGCGTGTAATAAAATTATAATAATAAATATGATAATTTTATTATTAAAATCACGCTTCTATAATAAACTTTACCTTGAACTCTAAAATATCAACTACTGAAATATATTTGGTCCTAAGGTATACAAGGTGATTCAAAAAACATATTATTATGTCTTTACTCAAGGTATTCCTTGGTCAAAAATAAGACAAAATTTTATATAAACATAGCTTAAAATCGTTTTAAGATACAGGTGTGACACGAAAATTTTCAGACAGGATCTTTTCTTAATTTTTAAATCAAGTTTTTTAATTTAAATGAAACTTGATATTGTTAAAACATTAACCAAAATGCACTGTCTAATGATAGGGTTTTGTTACGTTTATGGACCAGTGGTGTAGCTTAGGGCAATTTTATTCATTTTTTCTACCATTATTTCGTTATAATTTTTTTGGAATTAATATTATCAATAATTTAGTACATAATACTTATTTTCTGTCTAGTTTTACAAAGGCACTTCTAAAATACTTTGATAAACTTAAGGGTTTTCGAGATATACTCATTTTAAACTTGCGTGGTACGAAAATGGTATTATTTAAAATTAATAACAATCCTTATTTTTACAAAAATTGGATAAAACGAGGATTTAACGCATGTATTCGAGCAATAGGCGAATAATTTTTTTGCGAAAATTGCTATTGTTCTTTATTTTAAATGTCGAGTTTTCGTACCCAGCAAGTTTAAAATTAGAATATCTTGAAAACCGTTGAGATTATCACGCTAATTTAGGAATACCTTTTTTTATATAAAACTAAGTAAAAAAGATATAATGTACCAAATTATTTATAACATTGATACCAAAAAAAGGTATAATAAAAAACTGGTTAAAAAGTAGATAAAATTGCTTGAAGCTACGCCACTGGTCCATGTAGTAACAAAGGTTTGTCATTAAAAGGTGTATTTTGGTCCATGTTCTAATTGTACCAAGTTTAATGTCAATCGCAAGACCCGATTTAAAAATAAAAGAAAAATTCCAGTTTTGAAAATTTTTCTTTCAAATCCTGTATCTTAAAAATGGGACCGTTTTTGACCAATGTTAATATATATTTTTTTTTTGATCTCTCATGAAACGATAACATATGTTTTTTGAATCACCCTATATATTTGTCTTTAATATTTCATGGTAATCAAACATCTTAAAAATTGTCTTCTATATTTGGAAGGATCCAATTACCTGACTTACATATTGATGAGTTAGTCCTTTTTTAAATTGTCAAGTCTTACAATTATGAATATTTATTAGAAAGTGGTTGGGTTATTATATATATACTTTATGTTCTTTAACAAAATTGACATTTCTGATGCGTATTAAGGGGTTTAATATTTTATAAATAATCAAGAAATATAACAGTATATATTTTTTTAAATTTTAAAAATTTTGCATTGCCGAGACCTGTGATAAATTAACATTGTTGTAATCTGTATTTAACTTTTTTTAAAACATAATAATAGTGCATTGTTTGGATATAAAGATTTTTTATTTAAAGCATAAAGAACTGGCTAAAATGGGGCTAAATTTAACAAAGAAATTTTGGTACCCATGAGATTTAGAGAGGGAAGCGCATATTTATGATCATTGAGTTTTTGCTTGTTTCTTTATATTCAAAAAAGGTTAATTGTACTAGTGTGCAAACCCATGGGGTTGTAGGTAGTATTAGAGGCTAGTTATATATTCAGTTGTATGTCATTTTTAAGGTTTTTATAGGATTAACAAATATAAGAATTGTATAATTACTTTTATATATATCTAGTTTTATTTAATATTTTTATAATTTGTTTTGTTGGTTTTTAATATTTTTTTAAATATAAAATAAACCTTAAAAATCTTACAAATCGTTACATTTATTTAATAAAAGTAATCCATTTGTAAAAGTCTTTTTTAAACATATTAAACAAAAAAATTTACAAACTGAAAAGAAACAAAATATATTTTTATTTAATTTGATATTTCCTAAAAACAAAAAAGGTACAAAAATGTATATATATATATATATATATATATATATATATATATATATATATATATATATATATATATATATATATATATATATATATTTATATATATATATATATATATATATATATATATATATATATATATATATATATATATATATATATATATATATATATATATATATATATATATATATATATATATATATATATTAGAATTTTTTAATTTTATTTTTTTGCAAAATTTTCAAATTTTAAACTGAAATAACTTTTTAAAAAATCATAAAACTGACAACATTTTTATTTTATTTTAATCTAGACTAATACTAGAATCATACAAATTTAAAATTGAGCCCATGACAGCTACAAAGAAAAATCCGGGCCCTTAAACCACAAAAAGTAGTAAAAAACAATTCCAAGCCAACTTTGCATTGCCTTTAAAAAAACTAGAAATGATCGAGTATTTCTAATAAGTCAAAAACATCTTCAATTCATACCTTTTCAAAACTATGCAATAACCACCATTTGCTTAAAAAACAAGGGTTATTTGTCAACTTTATCAAAAGTAGAATTTCGTAAAAAATGCCTATCTAGATAAAGTTGACAAATAACCTTTCTTTTTAAGAAAAAATTTTATTATATCTTTAAAGGGCATGAATTAAAGATTTTTTGGAAAAATTAAAAATACTCGATCGACTCTAGTTTTTTGTAAAGTT
>JAHBCN010006537.1:22500-48398 GCA_019359885.1 Listronotus oregonensis
AAGAATCATGTTGTTTTCCTTTTTACATGGTAATCAGTAAGTTAATTAAAACTTAACACAAAAACTGTCACAAAAACAAAAAAACTTTTCTTATAAAATTCTTAGATAAATACCGTCAAATTTTGTCTTGAGTAACAGAATTTTAGGGGTTAGGGGAAAAATTTTTGGTATTTTAGTTATGCAACATTTGCAGGATATCCTCTATATTTTTTTGGGTTTTTGTATATAAAAAAAACGCATTTTTGGACGTATTTTATTTTATCCGGATTGACGATATATTCAATAAACTAAGAAAAAACTGGATTCAGTTTGTTTTATTTAGGTTACTCGCCTTTCTACTTTTTAGAAAATGGGACCCTCTTGGTCCGGGTCCCGGGGTATCAGGCTGACCCTGTCCAGCTCTATTGACCCCTATGAACTTGCAGATCCCCAAACAAAAAAAAAAAAAACCCCAAAAAAAAATTACAAATATTAGTCTACGTTTCGTTGGCAAGTCGGCCACCGTTGTCAAGACAGAAACTAAAAAAATTAAACTAAATTTTAAAAAATTTTTTTGGTTTAAAAATTTAGGAAATTCTGATAGCTGCTTAGCTTTTAAACTATAGAACATTTTAAAAAACTGGATGTTTGCCTTGGTATACTCGTTAACAAAAAAAAAAGGTTTTCTAGGTATGTTTAAAATTTTTTTTTTTTTTAAATGAAAACAGATGCTATTTTAAACTTATAATTGTCAAATTATTTACTTTTTTCATTCTCATCTTAAGGGTTTCTCGTCTATGTGGTTGTTGGTGTCTATAATGTTTCTTGTCTAACAGACTGTTGGTGGCCTTTAGAAACTTGTTGGTTTTATGATTTCCTTCAGCTTTTGTACCTTGGTCTTTTCCAAAATTAAAAATTAAATTTAAATTTAAAAAAAAATGTTATTAATGATTGTTATTAGGTGAAAGTTTAAACTCTTTACCTAAAATATATTTCTTTTTACCGAGATTTATTTTAGGGCAATCTTTTCCACTTGTATTTTCTATAAAATAATAAAATAAAAATTTTAAAAACAAATTTAAATATAATTTCTCCAAAAGATTATTAACCACAAAAAAAGAGTTTAATGTTTTCTATCTAATAAATTCTTCGTTGTTTAATGTTCTTTTTTAAGGTTCTGGCATAATTAATATTTAGGTCCCCGCGTAGTACAAAAATATTTTCTTCATAAAATAAAATGATGCTGTCTAAAAACGAGATGGCAAACAAGGGGAAAATTATTTGTCACGGTTTTTTTTATGAAACAATGTTGCATACAAAGGCTTTTTCTTAGCAAATGAATAATTTAATTTTTATGATCTTGAACTGCATGTGATGGCTTGTTGCAAAGATCTACCAAAGTAAGAGCATATTACATGTTTTGTTATGATTAATATATTATAACACATAAATATTAATAGTAACCAAATTAATTTTAAGAAATGCATTGTTTTTCCCTTGTTACTATTTTTTTGGGTTTTTTTAGATGTGTGGCTGCCTTTTTTTGGGTGTAAAATCTATATGTATATTTTTTTTTTTGTTGTCAAATATTTTTTTTTAAGTCTACCAAAAAAAAAATGATTTTAAAAATTTCAATATTTTGACTATTTTTTTTTAAAGTGATCCAAAAATTTAAAAATTGATATTTAAAAAAAATATTTAAATTATTTACTTTTTACGTAGGAATGTCAAAAAATCAGTAGAATTGCTAAACTTAAATGGATGCATTTTATTGACGAAAAACTAGAAAAACAGTTAAATTTTTTTTATTAATAAAAATTAACACTAAATTTTGTTTTAATTTTAATTAAAGATTTGTGAAATAAAACAAAATAAATAAAAAACATGTAATTGTTCTCCGATTTTTTATGATTAAAAATAAGTGGAGCCCTCACTCTTAACAATTACCCTATTTTAAAAATTAATTTATTTTTATAATTTATGTTATTAACATGCCAAATTTAACACGTTTAAAAATAAAAATGACTAAATAGGAAAAATTGAAACAAAACAAAACATAAAAATCTAAGTGTTTTTCTAAAACCATAAAGGGAAATAATTAAAAAATTAAAAAATTTTTTTACGTTTTTTAAAATTTGTTAAATAAATCCATCTTAAACAAATTTTTATCAAAAATATCAAACTTTTTAAAAAAAGGAAAATTACATGGTACCTTTGAATAATGTTATTTTTTGGTACTGAAACAGGCAAAATATGTTGCCGAAAAGAGATTTTTGGTTCAATGGAAGGTTTTCCTATAGGGCCAAAACTTTTATTTAACTGTAAAAAAAAAAAGAATATTAGTTTTTTTTTAAATGATGGACAAGTGATCCTATTCAATAAACCCAAAATCTTTGAAATGTCTACAAGTGGTCAAATAAATAAATAATTTCTTTGGGACTGCTGCTGTTACAGGCAAATCTGAAAAAAAATTGTTTAAAAGATCAATAAGTGAGGGTAAGTAGAAATAAAAACAGTTATAGGTAAAACTGTTTTAAATTTAGTTTTGAACCTTACACATTTTAAACAAATAAATAAATATTCAAGAAATTCAGATTTTTGCGACATACTACCAAATACTCAAAGTGCCGCAATATCTGCTTTTAATACAGTTATTGAAATTTTTATTTCTTGTTCTGTCTTATCAATATTAAAGAAAAAATAATTGTTTTATTTAAAGTCATATATTATCCAACTAAATATTTTCCAGCGATGAAAACTATTATAAACCCCAAGCCCTTTTTGAAACGTTTATAATTTTCTTTGAAATTTGGAAATAATTTAAAGACCCCAAAAGTCCGGTTGGTTTGAGCATGCCCTGGGTTTATAAAACAACGGATCCTGAATCTTTTGGGTCCTGAATCAGAAAAAATGGTTTTAGAGGCCATTTTTTTTTAGCTTTTGGTAATTTTCTGGGGTTTTTGTAATTTTTCCCAGAATCGTTATTTTATGGACAAATAGTTTAAACAAAAGTTGTAGAAACTAAATTACGAACATTTTCATTTTTTGACTTTTCTGTATCAGTTTCCACTGGGGGATGTTCATGTGCGGCTATTCCCTAACCTCCTTCGCTTTTTATGTTTATCCCAATAAATTTGGCTTGAATAGGAAATAAAACCCCAAAAATCGTTCAGAATCCTTTATGCCTCTTGTTTTTCATTTAAAGTGTGGGAGAGGGGTAAGGGCGTGGGGTATGAGAAAGTGTGTTGTTTTTCTCAATACATTTTATGTTTTTTGCATATTGTTGTTTTCCTGCCCAAAGTTCTGACATGGCGTCAATGACGCCAAATAACTCTCCTGCCCCAAATTTTCCCCCACCCTCCCCACATCAAATAAGGGGCGAACTTTTTCCATTTTGTTTTTATTTTCTTATTCAGGCACATCTTTAATCCAATTAATTGATAAAAATGCAAAGGGGAGAAATGGAGCGTATGAAAAATCTTCCAGTCATTACTCAAACGTACAAAAAAAACACAGAAAAAAATGGAAAAATATTCGTAATTAAATTCTCTAAATTTTGTTTGAATTTTTAAAAAATTTGATTTGTAATGGAAAATTACAAAAAACCAAAAAATGACCAAAAGCAGAATAAAAAAATTGGTCTTTGGCCTCTAAAACAATTTTTCTCGTGATCAAAAACCCCAAAAACTTGGTCCTTCCAAATCCATGGACCTCTGGTGGATTAAAGGGGTCCAGCCAAAGGACTGGCGTTTTTAAAATATTATTTAGATAAATTAGAAAAATGTTTTTTTTTAAAGAAGGTGATTTTTTTGGTAAAAATATCCCCCTTCTTTCTCAAGGGTCATCTGACACATGCTTATCCCTCTATACTCTTAATAACCAGTTTTCTTAAATAACTTCCCAACTACATTTTAACTCCCTTACCACATTTTTTTACATTTTATATTAAATACATTTTACACATTTGCCTCCATAATAGCAGTCCTGGGATAAGTGTCAAAATATTTTTGTAATTTATTTAACATGCACAATTTATTACCGAAAAACATTTATCCGGATATCTCAACAACAAAGAAAAAGCCCATTTACTTTAAACTTTAAGAATAAAATTTCCACCCCAGAAATTAATTTGAAGGTAAAGGGAAGGGGGGTGGGGAAAAATTAAAAATTAAATAAGATTTCAAAAACAAAATACACAAATTTAAAAACAATGCTTTTTATTTTTAAAACAAAAAACTTGGCTACATCAAATTAACAACTTAAAAATAATTAACAAAAACTTGTTTGCGAACTTTCAACTGATTTAGTCAAGGCGCTAAGGTTTTCTGAACCATTTAAATCGTTCAAAAAGCACAGCTTAACTTTGTTAGTTAAGCTGTGCAAAAAGTATATAACAAGTTAATTATTGGTACAAAATTATTGGAGTATTGCCTTAATTTATTGAATTTTAATAGGGTACATTGTTTCAAACCTTTAGCATTAAAAAGTACATAAACAATAGTATTTTCAACATATATGCCGGACTAAAATAAAGTTTTTTACCTAGAAATTTTTGCGTTTTGGCCCAATTGGCGTAACGGCAGATCGATCGGCCATCTTATATGTCTAATGGGCAAAAAAATTAGAAAAAGAAATTACTGGCTTCCAAAAGCGACTTTACTATTTGTTTACTTATTACTTGTTTTATATTTTATCGATATAAATACCTCCCCAAATTTTTCCGCTAAGGGCAGATGCCCAGGTTGCCCCCTTCTAAAGCGGGCCCTGCTATATTTATATGTTTTATCTATAAATAGCTTTTTGCATATTGCAACCTTGCCATCAATCATATTTTATGTATTAATTAACCATATAATATTTTACCCTTAAATAAGCTCACCCCTAAAGTTTTTTCCCAAACCCATCTCATTAATTTTTGTTTCAAACAAATAATTATTACATAAAAAAATGTACCGGATATTTTTAGGTTATTTCATCTATGTTCGCATTATTCTATTATGATTAGGCACCATTAATTTCTTCGGTGGATTGATTCATTAACTTTACCTCTGCAAAATAATTTTTCTTTAATTCTTCTTGACGTACAACGACTAGTTGCAGTATAATCCCCGAAATTGTTTATAACCTTATCAAGTGGCCGTTGTTGTTTTTGCATTTAAATAACAGACATTTAATTGATTTTTATATTTCAAAAGCGATAAAATCAGTTTAATATTTATCACAAAAGAGGGAGATAATTGAAACCCTGTGATTAATATATTTAAACAAGGTATAAAGCCGTGATAAAATATTATACTTTTAAAAATATATATAGATATTATTGGGGTCATAAACTAATTCTCAAGCAATATTTTAATTTAGACAAGTTCTATATAGGATGTTGTGATGTTCGTTGTTATAATTGTATCGTGGTCTATTATTTACAGATAGCTTTTATGTACTGAAACAACAATTTGCTAAAGATTCTGAATTCTGAATTCTCGTGTGTTGCAAAGGTTGCTGCAAAAAAGAATGAAAATGGGTACATTAATTTCCCTATTTAAAGAAGAAACCCTAATTTTCGTTTTAATAATATGGTCGTTTTGTTAGGAATATAGATGTATGGATAACACAGCCACACAAAAAAAAGTTGGTTAAAAAACTTCAAAAACCTGGTAAAAAATAGTGAAAGTTCATAAAAATTAAGCAAGAAAAACTGATTTTTTTTCCACATTTAACTTTTCATTTTGGTATAAAAGAAACGTCTGAATGCAAATTCACGTCCAGAATTAAGGAAGCACGTATAGTTTTTTTTCTAGCCTCAAAAAACGGGCTAGAAACCATTTTTTCGGGTTTTTTTTTTGGGTCGCTGATTACAAATCTAAAGATTTGTGATGGCGCACCCAAAATAGCGGATGTGTTTTTAAGATGACAAGCAAATTTTTAAAAATTAAAGGATTAAGACCAAATTTCCTATGAGGTCGTGTTTGTGGTTGCTGATTCCGAATCTAAAGTTCTAATTAAAACATTTATGTTGGTGGATACAATATGCTGGATAAAAAAGCAACAGATTGAAGACAAATTTGATATATGTGAGCCTAGGTAAATGTAATTTTCAAAAACATAATAAACGATCAAAAAACCAATATCGAGAACAAAAAATTTCGTTTAAAAATGTTCGTTTAAGTGTTATAGGATAATTGAACCGTTGTTCATCATTTCTTTGAACGTTTTGAAATGTTTGGTTTCAATAACATAAAATCTTGGACTTTCATTTCTTTTTTTTATTTGTTCATTTCGGTTAAGGGCTTTTTATCCTTTGTTCCCGGCCTTAGACTTTTCAGGTTAAAACGGTGAAAATTTGGAAAATGTAGCTTGGCTAAATTTCATTGGTTTTTCAATTATTAAAATTTTCTTTTTCTTTTCTTCCAGTAGGTTTCTTTAAAATAGTTTTTGCTTCCGCCCAAAGTTGGGTTTTGTTTTGACAAGGGGTGTTCGAATTCCTGATTTTTGGTTTCACCTGTTGTTTGTTTTTGTTCCTTTTAAATCCCATTTCCCAAAAGGTTTTTTGTTTCCCATTTATACCCACCACTTGGGGAATTTTTAGATACAATCCTTTTTAATACACTGTTGTCTGGTCTCGTCTTAGTAAGAATGCTTCTTAGAGTAGTTTGTGATTTAAATGCCGTTTTAATATTATACTTAATCGCGATTCTGCGGATCTTTTTTAAAGTTCCTTTAATATATGAAATTGTCATAAATATTTGGTCATGTGGAGTCTCGTTTAAGTTACAGTTTTTGTCTTATTTTTACATTTTTCGATCGTTTCCTTTACCAGTCTCTCACTGAATCCGTTCTGCTTAAAATTCCTAGTTATATTACTTATTTCCTCTTGTAGGGATTCTTAACTATTACATAAGGTCACTGCACGATTGTATAGAGTACGTATGAGCCCCCTGTTTCGTTTTGTTAGAGTGATTAGAATTCTGTGTAAATATTTGTTCAGTGTGGGTAGGTTTTCTGTATACTGAGGTTTGTATATGTCCATTATTTTGTTTGAATAGAACGTCGAGAAAAGGTGAATTTAATACAATACAAATTGTTCATCATGTTGGACCCGTCCCCTTGAATTTTGAATGCTAACTTCAAATTTATATTTACCCAAACTCGCATATATTAAATTTCTTTTCAATCCGTCATTTCAGCATATTTTATCCATTATATTGAATCCGCCATCACGAATGTTTTAAATTTGACTTTACATTCGCAACCCCAAAAACCACCTTATACGAAATTTGGCTTAAATTCGTCGATTTTTGGAAAATTTACTTGCCATCTTGAAAAACACATTCGCCATTTGGTGTTTGCCATCTTGAATTTTTAGAATCTGACTTCTGATTCGTAAAGAGCGATCCTTTACGAAATTTAGGCAAGAACCGCGAAGATTTTAAAAATATGATTTTTAGTCTGTTTTTTGAGGCTAAAGAAAAAAACTACACTTGTTACCTAAATTCTGGATTTGGATTCAGCAGATCCTTTTATATAGAGATGTAAAGTAGGATTCCTAGGTTTTTATAATTTTGTACTATTTTTAACATAATTAATTAATTTATTTATTCTAAATATGAAGAAAAAAATAAATAAAATTTAGAACAATTTTGATGGCCGGGAAACTTTATTTACTTAATGAATGTTTTTAGGTTGAACTGACGTTAGCAATCACGAAATTTATTGTATTTAAAAGTAGGATTATGCAGAAAAATTAAGTTAAGTTAAGTTAACAAAAATTAGGTTAATAAAAATTAGGACATATGTGTGAAAACATGCTAATCAATTTAAAAACATAAAAAATAAGTATGCGTAGAGCAAATCACTGTTAATAGGGTTTTTGTCATTTCTATTTCATTGGTGCACTCTCTGGAAACTGTCCAGTAATTTGTTAACTTCTTAAACAAATATCTGTATAAAAAATATATAATTTTGTTACACTTTTTCATAATTAATGTAAAAGACTAGTTTCTGTTAGCCTATTTTATAATGTTATTGTGAAGGAGTTTAATTTTTTTAAAAAGGAAACGTTTATTTTGTTTTATGTTAAGGTTAAAAAATTAAAATAAGTTAAGAAAAATAAAAGTTGGTTATTTTCTTAGCTTAATTAACTTAACTTAATTTTTTACTTATGTGTATAATTAAAACCATTTGATTACATAATGTTTATCTCTTCTTGTGTTACTGCATAATCCCAACTTAATATTTTTTCTTCAACTGTCAAAAAATGTTGAAATTTTTGTACTGTTTTCAGGCGCAAAAACTATCAATTCTCATACCGTACAAAAATGTGCTCGTTGCTTAGCAACACTTTTAATCCTAGGATTAAAAGTGCTACTTTCAATCCTTGGATTAAAAGCAATTGCATTTGAGCTCTTTCAAATAACTAAGTATTAATTTTGACTAGGTTGGAGAAAAAATAGTATATATCATACGGACTAAACGTGCTTATTTTTACTCACAATTTTGCATTGCAGAAATTGCTCGTAAAAAAAAGATGCACTTTTAATCCTTATACTATAATACACTATTTTTTTATTGCGAAGATTTTAGTTAAAATTATGTAAAACACAAAATAATTATCATTTAAATTTTTAAAACAATTATGACAATAGTTTTCGCAGTAAATCACGTATGCTTAAAACGGATTCAAAAAAAAAAATTCTTAGAAAATAGACCCTAAACTTAAAAAAAAACAGGATACAAATCTAATTTCTGTAATGTAAAGCAATACCTAAACCAAGCTACCTTTTTCGTTTTTCACTATACCTAACTTTACAGCTTCACCTCAGTTGATAATATCTTTGCAATTACAAAAACATTTTAAAATAATTTCTTATGCAAAATTCTTTGGTGTCGATCTTGTAGATAAAAGAACGGCAAAATATAAATTTATCTGGTAGGTAATAATTATCTCGGGATAATTCAAATAAAACATCGATATCGTGAGCTTTAAATGCCAGCTTATAAAAAACATCTTATCAAACAAATAATTTACACTATGAGGAATGTGCATGTACGAAATTGTTTTCCCGTTCCTGCTGAAATAATCTGAGTTTTTAACACATTTTATTTTGTAATAAATTGATAGAATATAGCACTTTCTCAATATAATTATTTTTAATTTGTGTAAAAATTAGGCAAAGGAATTTGCAGACATTCAAAAATATAGCCATACCGAAGAGCCTTACTTGGTGAAATGCAGCTAGAATAAGTCATGAAAACCAAAAGTATTTGTGTTTTTTTTAATAATTATTTTGTGTATATTTGATTACAGTATAAACCATTTCTCCACTATTAAGGTTAATAAGAAAGGTTATAAAAAAAGATTTAATTTACAATAAAAAACAACTGCAGATGGTTAAAAACAATCTTGCATACGGTGACCCATAAACATAGCCCCGACAAAATAGCATCGTCCAGAATAAACTCAACCATACTTTATTTCCGGACTTCCGGATGATTTCCGACAGCTCGAAAAATACTATCGACGGTCGAATTTTTTTCCATGTAGAAACCATGTACAATACGTTCTTTTTGCCTGGTCGCTTTTTGGTGACGTTATACCTCCCTATTTTTTCTTGTTTTAGAATTCTTAAACCGTCCTTTTCAACTCTGGTCATTAAACACATTTTTTAACTCCATCATCCACCTAAATCCGTTTGCTTATTTGTGATATAATCGAATACGTTTTTAACAATACGTTTCGTTTAACATTAAATGGCCGAGGTGTGCGTGTTGTTAAACAAGCCATTTGGTAACTGTAACACTATAAACTGTAACAATAATACGAACTACGCAATTGCACATTTAAGAAAGATTATTAGTTTGCAAATAAGGATTATCACGGTGACAGTAATCAAACCTAATGGGTCTGCCAAATAATGGCCGTCTGTACGTTATTAGGAACGCAGATTAATTATAAAGCCTAACAACTTCCTGGAATATATATTATCTTCAAATATTTATTTAAGTTATGGAATAATCAATATTTAAATTTATTTACATTATTTTGTGTTGATCTCAACAAATATAAAAACAAAACATTAAACCGTGCAATCGTATACAAAAAATATGTAAAGTAAATAATAAAAATATTAGGATAGAAAATCGGTATAATTTTAGTTGACACAACACAAGAAATAGGAATACTTTTAATATTCATTAACCTTCTTTGCAATTAAGAATAAATATATTTAGATATTATTATATAAATATATAAAGATACATATACCAGCGCGCCTATGGTTACGATTACGAGCCATTCCGTAAAATTTTATTACTATGGCTTTCAATGAAACAGAGTATAAATAGTCTGAACTGGTTTTAGCCCAAGATATTAATAGCTCTCTTAAATAGACCTTAAAAACTGAAAAAAAAAAAAAAAAAGGTGGAAAATGTAGCGGCGCGGCGGTCTAATGAGCAGTACCTACTTATAGCGTAGGTACCTGTTTGACAACGAGAGTACTTAAAATAGTTTTGGTTAGTTCTGGTTTAGGGCTATTTTGTCCCAAAGCTATTTTGATGTGGGTGTTATATGCAAGTGCTGTTTCGTCGGGGCTGTATAGTGGGAGCCATTTTTGCTAGAGCTATTTTTACGGAAAAATCTATAAAGTATAATATGAGTTGATACTCCGACAGATAGATTATATTAAAAAATTCCTAATACAACTAAGAGCAAAACCATCTGATGGCACTCATTTTGGCTAGTTTAAAAGGTAAAATCCACAATTTTGGCTTTTTATATAGATTTTATAATAAAATTATTTTTAACTCTTAACCAAATGTTCTTAAAAATACCTCTTCAATTTTTATATAACATACTTAAAATTATTTTTTTTAATTTTGCTAAATGAAAAAAATTATTTAACTTTAATCCACTTTACTGTATATAATTTTTTAAATCTTTACATTAAAGTAAAAACATCTCTAGATCATCTTTGTCTGCATAAAACAAACGTATAATTATATGGTTTTCTTTAAATAAACGCACTACTTGTTTTGGCATCCACTGTAAAAGTCATATATAATTATAATTTAACTGAAATGCCATAAATTATCTTAATTTATAAATTTATGCACTGTAATTTTCAGACTTAAAATACACTTCTTGTGTTGTTTCAGTTTATTATGATAAAGAACGAAATTAAAAAAAATTACAGCAAAATAAAGTTGCTGTTTTTTCTTATTTTTTTATATAACTTTCTTACTACTGTATATTACATAATTAAAAACAAAAAGTTTATTATAAAATTAAACTAAGTTTTCTATATTTTTCAAAAAGAACTTTGGTATGGGTTGATTTTGTTTTATCAAAAACGTTCTAATTTTACCAAATAATCATATTTTTGAGTTTTATGGATATTTTAATAAAAAAAAGTCAAAACAAATTATAGGACGTCCTATCTTTTTGGATTAAAATTTAATACAGGGTGTTCCATTTAAAAAATGAGGTTAGCTCCGGCAAATGATTTAACAATCATTATAGAGACACTTTTGAATGAAACATTTTTTTGTTGTACCTCTATTAACTAAAAAATAAAGGGGCATTCTAAAATTGTCCACTTTTGGGTTTTCCCCAGTATGGGGTTGTCACGTGAGGCTCAAAAGGGGATGAGGGGGTTTTACAAAAATAACGAAATATCACAAGAAGGGAAAGGGGGTGTAGTGAGATATCACGTGTATTTATTTTGACGTTGGAGGTGCGATTTCCAAACAACCGAAAAGCGGCGTCTGAGCTTGACTCGCCGTTGTCAGCAAAGATTCACCGGACCTTAATTTGCCAGAATTGAATTAGACTAAACTTACCTGTAATTAAAGATAATATTCTAAAATTTTTTAGGTACTTTGTACTAAAAAAATACACGTGATTTCGAATAGGAGGGGGAAGTGGTTAGTCCTAAACCTCACCACGTATCACCAGAGGGGAAGGAGGGTTAAAAAAATGCTAAAAAACATTACGTGATTAATGGACGATCCCTATCTCTTAAGCGAGCGAAAAAATTTAAATTTTGATTTTACCATTTTAAGTTTGACCCAAAAAGAGCACATAACGCCTATATCACAGTCGACATAATTTTTGTAACATCGATGAGAATGCTTATTTTGCCTTTCATTTAGGAAGTTATTAAAACACTTTTTCCCAGAAATGGCTTAGCACGTCCCATTTTCATGTACCTGCTTCTCTTTTATGTAACGCGATCTTTGAAATCATTTTTACCTGCCTTAGGACCGGAAAGTACACTCAAGACCGCAGGAGGGTTATTTTCACAGTATTATACGAACCTTTAAGAGTGTAATTATTTTTTGCAGTTTAGTTGGTTTTTGTCTCGTTTACAGTACAGTCAAGTGTTTAAGTCGATTTTGATATATAATGGCAAGTTCGAGTTGTCGATGTGATGTTGCAAAAATCCAGCCGATAAGTTTTGTTATATATGTGAACGATTTATTATAAAGTCCCAAGCTAGATCTATATCTGAGGAAGTCAAAAAAGCCTATTTTTTATATTTTAAGTGTCAAATTGGGTATCAAGATAAAAGTTGGGCTCCTCATGTTTGTTGTGTGAGTTGTCACGTAAATTTAGTACAGTGGATGTATCGCAAAAAAAAATCTATGCCGTTTGCTGTTCGTATGGTGTGGAGAAAACCTTCTGACCATGTAGGTAATTGCTATTTTTGCATTACTAAAACAGAAGGGATTTCAAAAAAGCATAGAGACCAAATAGAGTATTCAAATTTGCCTTCTGCGCTAAGGCCAGTTCCTCATTACCAGGAACTACCGGTACCGGTTTCATAATGAAAACAAAAAACCATTTATTCCTTTAGCCCAGGGGTCTCCAAACTACGGCCCGAGGGCCACATCCGGCCCGCGGACAGATTTTGTCCGGCCCGCGGAGAGCTAGCATACTTGAAAACTCCTTTTAGAGAACAAATAATTTTTATAGCAAATTAAATTTAGTTTACTGAAGTATTCTAATTTTATGTTGAATAATTATTAATATGACATCTACATTGATATGGTCATGGGCTAACTCCGCTAACTCATAACATTCTTGTAGGCTTATTGTTATTGTTTTTGTGATAAGTTGGATAAAGAAACACAGAATTGTAATGGGTAAAGACATGTATAATATGCAGAAAATTTAACTTCAGTATATAATAACTAACAAATTATTGAAATGAATCCAACTAACATTTTATACATTTTAAATAATCACATAACTTATAACAAACATAATGACATATGAAATACTAATGAGATTTATGTAATTGAGATTTTCCACTGACAATAGTTTGTAGTTGTGGACTAATTTTACTTGTAAAAATTATTAAAAGAGATTTAAGATGCTCATCAGTTAATTTCGATCTGTAAACATTTTTTGTGTACTTCATTTTGGAGAAGGTTTTCTCACACAAATAAGTAGTACCAAAAACAGAAAACAGACCACGAGCAAATTTATGCAAATTATCAAATTGTGTCAGTGGAAGACTCTTATAAAATTCCAACAAAGATGAGTTTTGATATTTGTTCTTAATTATATCACTGCATTGTAGATCAATCATTTCCATTTGAAGTTCCGGGGCTAGGGTTTCAATGTCAGTATCAAAAGGATTCTGAAAAATCTTAATTTGATTCGCAATGGCATCAAAGTCCGAGAAACGAGTATCAAAATTTATCTTCAAAGCACTCAAAGTTTCGATTGCAAAATCGATAGGAAACTCAGTCTCAGTAGTGTGGCTGAATATTTCACATGTTTTAAACATTTACTTCGTAGTTGTGATTGAAACAGTCTCAATTTCTTCCGGAATGATTTGATATTAGTGTATAAATCAGGAAGATGCTGGTTTTCTCCTTGCAATCCCAAATTTAGTTCGTTCACATGTTTTGTCAAATCAACATAGAATGCTAACTTCCACAGCCATGCGTTGTTTTGTAATTCAGTAAGAGGGCGATGCTTTTAATTCAAAAAAATTTCGATCACTGCTCAAGTTCAAAAAGCGCTGAAGGACTTTCCCACAACTAAGCCAGCGTACGGCAGTATGATAAGGTAAGTCAGTTTCTCCAATCTCTTCAATAAATTGTCGGAATTGTCGGTGATTCAGCCCAAAGATCTGATAAAATTAACAGTTGATATGACTGGTTTCAGAACGTCAGACATATCCAAACATTTTCCGCACAAAGACTGTTGATGAATGATACAATGTAAGACTAATGGTTTTGAACCACCGTCATTTTCTACAGCCTTTGACACAAGAGCGACCACTCCTTTATCTTTCCCACTCATGTTTTTGCCTCCATCAGTTGTAATACATTTCAAGTTTTTCCATCGAAGGTTCTTTTGATTAATGGCCATTTCAACTTTTTTAAAAATATCTGTACCAGTAGTTGTGCCATGAATACTATACATATCAAGAAGTTCTTCGTGCACTTCATAGCTTTTATCTACTCCTCGAATATAAATCAACACTAAATCTGACCTCCATTGCTCATCAAGGCCAAAGAAAACCACTCAAAATGTCCATTTTTGTCGAACAGTTGAGAGGATATATTTTCAGCGATGTTTTCTACCCTTCGAGCCACAGTGTTTGCTGACATACTGACAGTTTTTAATAAATTTACCTTTTCAGGGCACATTTCTTCGGCTACTGCAATTATGCATTCTTTGATCATTTCTCCATCGGTGAATGGTTTTCCACGTTTTCAATTTCAAGAGCCATACGAAAGCTGGCACGAGTTGCAGCCTCTTGTTCAGTTTTGAGTTTTGTAAATGAAATTGCTGCGATTTCAATCCGCGCTGCATAGCTTCGAATTTTTCTGTCCGCAAACTTCCTGTATATTTTGAGTAATTTTGAAAATGTTTTGTTTCATAATGACGTTTAATGTTATATTCTTTGAGAACGGCTATGCTTTCATTGCAAATCAAACATAGCGCCTTGTTACTGGACTCAATTACGAAATACTGAATGTTCCACTGATCTTTGAATTTTCTGCATTCACTATCAATTTTTCGCTTCTTTTCCATACTACTAATTCACACACAAAAGCAACAATTCAAATCAAAATACTGTTATAAAGATGTCTTAAACTTAAACAGCACAAACACGTTTTAAGGAGGTATGCAATATTTTATTTAACAACAGTGTCATAGGAACTGACTTGTGGTTGCGCCACTAGCCTTCTTATATATTCCAATTACTGCCATCTAGAAGTGAGTGGAAGACACCAGAACTTTCTCGAACCAACGAGATTATTCTGTACGTGCTATTAGCGCCATCTGTTAGCGATAGAAGGTACTACCTATTTCCGCTTGTGTCCACCAGATGTCGTGTCACGTTACTCCTCATGGCTCGTACTCTACGACTAATCTAGAAATTACAGATAATGACAGGAAAATTAATAATATGCAGTGTTGCCGTTTTGCGGACTTTAGTCCGATTTGCAGCCTTTTAAACGTTGTGTACTTTCGGACTTTTTTCATCAGTGGACTATTCACTTCTTACCACCGGCAACAATGATAATATGGTTTTGGCCTCGGAACTTACTGGAGTAATCAGTATGGCCCTAAGGCTGGAAAGTTTGGAGACCCCTGCTTTAGCCCATTCAGTGACAATGAAAGAAACCTAAGACAACTTAGCAACCATATTAAATCGTGTTAAATATGAAAAGTATCAGTGGTATATCTGTGGAAATTTAAAAGTCATAGGTATCTTGCTAGTACTTCAAGGGGGTTTTACAAAGTATTGCTGTTTTTTGTGTCTGTGGGACAGTAGGCAACAAAAAAACCCTACAGTAAAAATAATTGGCCTCAGAACTTCTTTTGAAACTGGTACAAACATTAAATATGTCCCCTTGTTAACCCAAAAAAGATGCTACTATCTCTATCTTAAACTTGGACTAATAAAAAACTTTGTCAAAGCCATGGACAAAAAGGTGGCGGTTTTAAGAACCTAAGAAATATTTCCTTAACTTAGTGATGCAAAATTAAAAAAAATTATTTATTGGACCTCAGATAAGGAAGCTTCTAGATGATCTCAGGTTTCAAGAACAATTAAATTAAAAGGAATTGGCAGCTTGGACGTGTTTTGTACATGTAGTAAAAGGATTTGTGGGCAACAAGAAAGATGAAGACTATAAAAGCCTCATAGATGAACAGTTGAAAACCTATAAATTACTAGGGTGTCGTATGTCTCTAAAAATACATTTTTTACACTCCGATTTGAATTTTTTCCCGGAAAATTTGGGTGCAGTAAGCAACGAACAAGGAGAGAGGTTTTATCAGGACATCAGCACGATAGAAACAAGGTACCAGGGACGCTGGAATCCAACCATGTTGGGCCACTACTAATGATTTTAAAAAGGGAATATGTTAAAGAACACAAAGGAAAAAGTAAACGTTTTTGTCGCTGTATCATATCTCGTGCAATGAATTTTTTATTTACATAACAACCAATCCTTAGTAATGTTGTTACATGGGTTCTACATGTTTTATATGTTTATAAGAAATAAATATATTCGATTGTAAAAATATGTCATCTCCTCTTTTTTCCCTTTATAACAAAAAAACTGTACGTGTTACAGTAATAAGCTTATCATTTTCGGATATAGAATTCTAAATTACTTTAAATAAAGCTATTTTTATCAATATTATTTTTCAAAATTGATTAAATTAATTTGCTGACTTCTGTATTACTTTTTTGATATCACTAACTGTTACGTAGATACCCTATAAAAGTGTCGAAATGGGACACCGTGTACATAAAGGGCCACCTTACGGCCGCTAAACTGTATTATAAACAATCGGTTATAATGTAATCGTGCATAAAAACATTTAAATACTACCTCTTGCATTGATGCCACAAGACCTACTGTATTATTTATTTAGGTCGATTACATTTTTTTTCGGTCAACCGTTTACACAGCACTTAAAAATTCATCTGAATCGACAACATAATTATATATTAAGCTCGCTGGATGCTTCCATGATAAAAACCCATAAAGGATACGTCTCTGGTTGAATTAGATTTGCGTGCGAACTAAGTCAGTTTATCCAATGTGAGCAACCTTGAGACGGCCCTCTGTGCACGCATCCGCGCTTCCAGCGTGAAATAGTTTATACGCGATTTCGCAATTCGATACGAGATGCGGACACCTCCGGCCATGCAACAAATTCATTACGGATACCACTCTAATAAAGAAAAACTTATTACTACAGGTAATGAAATATAATACATGAACCCTTGTTTACGGCGTTCTTTCAGCAAAAAAAAAATATTTGGACGGAATTTTTTAGCATTAAAACTACAAAAATATAAACTCACTCAGTGGCGGCCGATCTATAAGGACGAAAGAGCCTTCCGAAACCATACTAATTTTAATTTAATTAGGCCTAAATTAGGCCCCTTATTACTAGACATAGCACTAACAAATTTTAAGAAAAGGCAACCTATTTCTTTAGAAACGTTTAACGCCTCATTTAATCAAACCGCTAGGTGAATGACTTGGATCTATAACGTTTTATCACTTGCCTAGCCTGTTCATTTCAATTTCAAACAACAAATTTGATGGTTTTTTCCAAAGTTTAATGAAAAATAGTACAATGGAAGAATGTAGTGACAATAATAATGTGAATTTGTCTGTGAGCGACTCGAGCGATTTAATTTTTAAAGCGAATTTCTATCGAAAACTTGGTTAGTTGTGGTTAGTTTTGTATTAAGTATATTTAATAAAGAATTTCTTATGTAGGATGTTTCATCTGTTTTATTTCTGTCACATGGTCACCCCATCGTACCATTGAACTAAGCATTAGCCAGCCAGTTTATTAAATGTTGTAACAAACGTTACGGCTGAATATCATTCAAGCCGCTAGGTGAACGGCGCTGTTTAGTAAAGAGACTAGGCTGTTGATTAAACGGCACATGGTTACCCTATCGTCCGATTGCCCTAAGCATTAGCCAGCCAGTTTATTAAATGTTGTAACAAACGTTCCGGCTGAATAGCATTTAGGCCGCTAGTTGAACGGCGCTGTTTAGTAAAGAAGCTAGCCTGTTGATTAAACGGATAATTAAGCTAGTTGCTTGCGACGTATATATCGGGTGTTTAGTTAAAGGCAGGCGCCTGCTGGAGCGTTTTTAGGGACCGGGAAACTACCTATCGCTAGGGCCCATAACGCATCTCCAAATAATATTGATGAGTAGAAAAACTTATTATTTTTATTTTATTTATTTAAGCCTAACATATATTAAATATCTACATGGGGTCCCGTTTGTTAAGGGCCTATACCTTTTCTCGGGAACTATAAGCTATAGGTACGAGAAAACGTTTATTATAGAACTGGTTTGTTGTAAAAATATTTTTAATTCTCAGCTGTGTTGTGTTTTTATATACAGGATGATAACACAACGTTGACTGTTTTTAATAAAACATAATTTTATGACATTTTTGAATAGCTTTGTTAAAGACAAATTAAACGATATGTATGACTATTAATGGGTCTGTGATGCCGAATGGATGCAATTATGTAACATCTATGACTAACCCGGACTTACTGTTTAGGCTTAACTGACAGACAAATGTGAAAAGTAACAGTTTGCTATCCTTGGCAACAGTGCGTAGTATTTTACAGTAATTTAAATTAGAATATTGAATGATCAAAAGTACTATCGTATAAAAGAGAATAAACTTTTTTTTAAGTCAATCGGCACTGTATTCGTAGCTTTTACATAATAGCATGAAGATAATCTTTAATAAGTTCGAAACGGTGCATGGCAGACCCATAACACGTAGCATTCTGGACTCCATTTAAAGAAGAGCCATTCTTATTAATGATCCTACGCTTACAGAAAGGCTTTCTCCTCTTGCCCACCGTCCAGCTGTAGGGGATCTATCGCTCTTCTATAGGTATTTTCAAAGCTTCTCCTCAGAGGAGTTGGCCTGTATAATTCCTCCTCTGGCAGCTCCCAACAGAGCAACACGTAGTGCAACTCTTATGCATTCTTTACAGTTCAACTAGAGAGGCCCCGAACTTCTCGCTTTCTTCGTTTTCTTATCCCCAGAGTGTCTAGACTTTGGAACCTCCTACCCGCAGAAGTTTTTCCTTCTCCTCCCAGTCTTCAAATCAAAAAAAAAAAAAATTAACAATAAGATAGATACTAACACCACGGTAGGTAACTTTTTAACTTTGCTTTGCTTTCTGTCATACCCTGTTAATAACTACATCTGCAAAAATATTTGTTATTGTATCAGATTTAAAGGGCATCAGTAATAAGGCATCCAAATTCTCCTCTTAAAGGCAACTACGTAGCTTTGTTTTTTTACAAATTTTGAGTACAACCTTTGCCATAATACCTATGTAAGTGGTATTATAAAAAGAAATTGTTGTCATTCAGGTCAGGTGCACTCTAGTTAAACAGTGATTATAACTTCAAATTTATTATTATTTTTTGTATTTTGCCGTGTCGTAGGCTTTAAGGCTTGAGAGGGCCCTTTGAAGCAACCTTACAAGGGCCCACCGGGAAACTTCCGGTATCCCGGTGGGCCAGCACGCTCTGGTTAAAGGCGATCCCTATTCATATTACACATTCCTTGGTCGAATATCCTTAAAAAAATATATTATAAAACCTATGGACCAAATTTAATAAAAATAGTGTTAAGTTCGAAAATGCACCTTCTAGTATAGATTGTAAAATCCAAGGAATCATCCAAATGTTCCAGATGGATTTATAATTTTAAGAACGTTACATAAAATTCCACATCAATTTAAAAAAAATTCTGCTACCCCGGTGGGAAAAGCTAACCAAATATTTAATGTTTATATCTTTTACTTTTTTTTAAAAACAAATTGTGATTATTGAATTTATTGTTTTTATAGATTTCCCTGCCCAAGAGTAATATTTTGTCATAAACATTTTGTAAAAGCAACAAAAATATTACTTATTACGAAACCTATACTTAAAAACACCATTTTAGAAAGGAATAATTTTAATTTAAAAAAAAGTCATTTATTTTCTACTAACTGTCATCACATAAAAGGTCTGTTTGTTATCCATAAATATTTTACACCATTTTACACTTTTTCTACCTACGTAGTCCTAAAATACACCTTCCACAAGAGCGTTTACGTAAAAACAGTGTAAAGTAGTGTACACTATTTCTGAATAATAAACAGACTAAAAAATTACTAACAAATTTGGGACTAATAAAGTTTTAATGGCCCATTATCTAAAATCTAAAGTGTTTTAAAATGAACGGTTAAATTATTAAAAATTGACATATAATTTTTAAAAAAACAAGTTTTATCTCTGTAATCACATCTGAACTAGTTTAAAATACGCATCCGATCAATCAATTTTTTTATTATATTTTTATACCTTCTGGACATGTTACAAATTGCTTTGTAGGTGCCGTTACATTTTATACGATTTTTATGTTCTTTTAATGTTATTAGGACATCGTAAAATAGGATGTTTTTAATTATTTTTTTAATAAATAGTTTTTTTTTAACGAGATATAGAGTAGTATAAAAATACGTTACCTATAAAAAAAATAACAGTTAGTTAAATCTTAATAATTTCTACATAAGTGTGACGGATTTATTTTTACAAAATGCCTTTTGGGTTTACCTTTACTCCTAAAAGCAAAGAAAAACTTTAGAATATTAAACTTCAGTGCTGCCGCAATCTCACGGAGCTTTGGGTAAAATTAAGTCATAAAAATAAAAAATGACAGTACAGTTCTAACTTGATCGTTAACAAACTTTTTTCGAGATAAGCCAGCTTTACTGTTAGTCCAATAAATAAAGGGACAAAGCTGTAAAAAGATCTGTACAGATTTCCTTTGTGGCACAATTCTTAGGTCTTCGGGGATGCTTTCGAGCGAAAAAAAGTTTATCAACTTTAACAGGTGGGAAAGGGCTGAAAAAGGCCCTCAAAATGGGTTTTCCGCTAATATCTGCCAAAATATGCTACTTGGAGAGTTTTTGATTAGACAAAAAATGAAGATTGCTATGAAATCTATAAAAATGGTCTCTATATTTTTTGTTCGAAAAATCAATATTTTTCGAGATAACGTTGCCCAAAAGTCCCCTTATTTTAGCTGCCGCTCTACCGCTAGAATGCCGCTACCTTTATGGATTCACTTATAAGTGTGCGGACGAATTTTTTCATTACTCGAGCAATAATGTATATTTTTTTAATCATTCAAAGTTCATCAGAATGTGAAAACCGTACCTATCATTGCATATTAGTTTGGGACCATTCTGATTTTTTAAAAATATTTAAAAAAGCGGTCAAAGTTTAATTTAATTCAAAATTAATTTATTGATATTTAAAAAAGAGGGTTTGTTATAATGAGACCTTAGCAAGTGTTTAATGATCCCAGAAAATTTCTTCACAATCTTTCTTGCTTTTTGATAAAAAATTGTTTTGATCATTTTCATTTTTTAGCCGTTTCCGGCTATCTATCCAATGTGAAATGTTATGGATTTTTCGACACCCGTTTTGGCGAAAAATATTGGTGTTGCGACAAAAATGGTAGGGACCATTTTTGTAGATTTCAAGGTGATCTTCATTTTTTATTCAAACAAAAATTTTCTAATTCGCATATTTTGGCAGATATTCGCGGAAAACTCATTTTTGGGACTAGAACACACTGGATAAATTGTAGTAGTAGTTTCTTACTAAAAAATGCAGATGGGCAAAACAATTTTTTATCAAAACGCAAGAAAGATTGTGAAGGAAATTTTCTGGGATCTTTGAACACTTGCTAAGGTCTCATTATAAAAGAGAAATGTTATTAACAAACCATTTTTTTCAAAAAATATCAATAAATTAATGAGATATTCCCAAAATATTGTAAAAAAAAAACTTTGACCACTTTTTTCAATATTCCAGAAAAATCAGAATGGATCCAAACTCATATGCAATGATAAGTACGGGTTTTCCCATTTCAACAATTCGTCCGCCCGATTATAAGTAAATCAATAAAGATAACGATATTCTAGCGGTAGAGCGGCAGCTAAAATGAGGGGACTTTCGGGTCCCGTTATCTCGAAACCCGTCGATTTTTCGAAAAAAAATTATAAGGACCATTTTTGTAGACTTCAAGGCAATCTTCATTTGTTGTCTTAACAAAAATTCTTTAATTCGCATACTTTGGCAGATATTAGCGGAAAACCCATTTTCGGGCCTTGAGGGACCATTTTCAGCCCTTTCCTACCTGGTAATGTTGATAAACTTTTTCTCGCTCGAAAGCATCCGCAAAGACCTAAGAATTGCTTCACAAATGAAAACTGTACAGGATTATTTACAGCTTTGGGTACTTTCAGGTCTTCTGTTACTGGACTATGTCCAGGTGTCCAATATGAGAAAGTTTTTTAAATTTACACATATTTATACATATTTTATATCTATCTGCGGACTGTAACAACTTTTTTGCAATATTTTTTAAATTTGTTTTGATATTGTTGTGGCAATGTTTGGTAAGTTAAAAAAGAAAAGCCAGAAAGCCCCTAAAAATACATTTAAAATAGGGAGACTCTCTTTACTCAAGTATTCTTCTTATTTTTTTTTCTGCAATATACATAATATAACGTATCTATAATATCTTCTCTAACAGCAATTTATGTTACACTGAATAATTTATATGACAAACAATAGAAAGCGAGTGACATTTGTAATTATAAATCTAACTGAAAATTAAAACTTAAGATTACAATATAAGCGATAACAGCGAGCAATGAAACAATTATAAAATTTGCATATATACCTTATATGTTTAAGTTCGGAGTTCGTGTTCAGTTAATTGCTTAACAAGGAAGTAATCTAAGCGACTTTACATTCAATGGCACCATTTCAGTATGTTTGTGTCCACCTACGAACCTTATGGTTCACGTTATTTTTAACTTCGAAAACGGACATGACAGAATTTTAAATATGTTGTAACAAAGGTAATTAAGGAAATAATTTTAGTTCCTAGACAAGGAAATTTATAGAAAAGTCACCAGATAGGTACAGGGTTTTTATTTATATTTTGACACCCACTTACAACGATAACTTAAAAGGAAAGAAAGAAATTTCTTATATAAAAGTTTTATAGTTTTTATTTATTTTATCTTTTAAGCATAACGACAGAAACAAATGAACATCAAAAGGTTATGAAGTATTAATGGGGTAACTTTTTTTAAAAATGGAACACCCTATATATTTTTATTTAGAATAAAAGGTCTATTCATCCTCTTTTCAAAAATATATGGTTTGCTGGAATTTTGTTTGGCCTTTTTAAAAATATTTAGGTTTTCAAACTAAAAATTAAATTGATAGTAAAAATCTGCATTGCCTTGGAAAACAAACATTTATTTATACATTTTTTTACAGGAAATATGAAGTATTTTTATTCTGAAAAATATTTTACACTATTTTACAGTTTTTGTTTCCCCCCTAGCTAAAATACACCTTCGATAAAAGCGCTGACGTAAAATAATGTAAAATATGTACACTATTTCTGAATAATAAACAGACTTATTGTTTTTGGATAGGAAGACTTTTAGATGGCCCACCCAAAGCCCCGATTTACACCTTTTTTGGGTTTATTTTTTTTTGAAGTGTTTTTTAAAAAAAAAATTTATTGTAAAAGCAAAAAATATAAAATCCTAAGTAAAAAAAAATGAAAATGATATTATATTACTTAATACAAACTGGTCCAATTTTGTTTTTAACGCGATCAATCGAAGTTGATAAAATTAAAAAATATTTTTAAGTGTAGGAAAATGGTGAAAGTTACTTAAAAATTGGTAATGTGTTTAGATTTCTCAGGTTTAATTAAATTATTTTTCAAGGCACTGCAATTTTTACTTGGATTTTAAATTTTTAATTTAAAAACCCAAATATTTTCAAAACGGCTTACGAAATGACAGCAAATATAACCTTTTAAAGAGTGGATAAACCGAACTTACATTCTAAATAAAAATAAAAAGGGTGTTCTATTTAAAACAAAGGAACCTATCAATTTTTTTCCCAACTTTTTTTTGTTTATTTGTTTCTTTTTTATCTCAAAAGATAATAATAAAAACTATGAAACTTTAATACAAAAGATTTTTTATTCTCACATTTTTACCCTCCAAAGTCAACTTAGGTTTAAAAAATTAAAAAAAACCCCTTTAAATTAATTTTTTTTTAATTTGGTTTTTTTTTCTAAAAAAATTTTTTTAAAATTTTATTTAATCTGGTGATGATTTTTTTTTTAAAAAATATTTTTTTTTAAATTACTTGTGACAATTTAAACAAATTAAAAAAAAAAAAGGATAAAAAAATTTCGGGGAATCGGAATGAGACCCCTTTATTGCTAAATATTCAAATTGGAAAAATTTTTCAAAAAACTTTTAAATTTTAAAAATTTTAAAAGGGGTTTAAAAAGTCCTAAAAAAATTTTTTTTAAAATTTAATTTTTTTTTTTTTTCAAAATTTATTTTTTATTAGATATCATCCCCCAACAACAATACGCTTTAATACAAATTTTAAGGGGAAAAAACCCTTTTATATTTTAAGTTGTTTAACGTTTCTATGGTTTCAGGGGTTTTTTTTGGGGGATAAAAACCCCCAAAGCAGAGTTTAAAAAAAATGTCATAATGCAGTTTTATTAACTGTAAAAAATTTTTTTTAATTTTTTTTGTTTAAGGTTTTCCCTTTCTACTGTCATGTGATATTAATTACTTATTAATTATTATATGGCTTTTTTTGTCCTCTAAAAAAAACCCTAAAACCATAGAAACGTAAAACAACATTAAGAGATGGGGTTTTTTTTTTATTAAAAATTTGTATTTAAAAAATATCTCGTAAAATTAAATTAGGGATTGATATCTAAAAAAAAATATCTAAATTTTATGAAAAACAAAAATGAAAAAAAAAATATAGGAGTCTTTAAAAAAATTAACTTTTTTTATAGCTTTTTGATGCACCCTGTATACAAAACGTTTTCAAAAAATATAAGCAAAAAAAACCAAAAAATTTTTTTGAATAAAATTTTTTTTCCCAAATTTTTGAATTTTAAAAAGCAATACATGGGGCCACCACAGATTTCCCCTCTTTAAAAAATAGGATGTAGACAAATTTTTTTTTTACTTATTTTTAAAGTATTTTTGTATTAGGCTTAATAAAGCAGATAATAATAATTATAAAATATAATATTTCGTAATGAAAATTGATTTATAACCTATATTTACAGTACAAAACCAGAGTAATGGGGATTTCTCTTTTACCAGATATTTAATTAATTTTTGACCTGGCACTAAATATTTTGCAGGATTATTAAAATAAAGAATTTTAAACATATTTATCTCTTTTTTAACTGTACACTTTGTATGTGTTCCAAGTTAAATACCACTGACTTCCTGTCAAGTAGTTTCACAAGACTTAGCATTCTAAGGAATTGAAGAACTCCAGCCTATACCAAAACTTGGAACAATCGCAAATTACTGAGCCGGATAATGCCGGACCACATGTAACCAGAATAACAGTAAACTTTTTTAAAAAGTAAAAAATTAACCTAGGTATAGACTATTTAATAATCACTACACCCATACAAATTTTAATTATTAATAATTTTTTTAATTATTAATAAAAAAGTACACAATAAATAATCTTTTTTGGAAAAATACTAAATTTAAAAATTTTTAAACTTTAAAAAGTAAAATACTAGAAGTCAAAGGAAAAATTTCCAAAAATTTTCAAAAAAAAAATGTTCTTTTCTTTCAAATGCTCTTTTTTTATAAATTTTTTAATTTAATAAAAATTAAAAACCTTTTTGTATAAGCGTTTCAAATAACCCCGTTATTTTCAAGCCTAATGAATGATAAAGCAAATGGGGAAAATTAATGTAAAATAAAAATAGGCAAAAAAAAA
>JAHBCN010006538.1:0-48389 GCA_019359885.1 Listronotus oregonensis
ATAGTAAATCATTTTAATAGATAAAGTAAATTGTTAAAAAAAACTTAATTTTTTTTTTAAAACATATTTTTTCTCATTTTAAGAAAGCATATACTTAATATTGTAAAACTTTTTGGGTTTTTTTAAGCTACAAGCCCAACCTTGAGTTTTAAACACAAATTATAACCAGGGAGACAAACCTAACTTTTACAAAAATTAGAAATACTTTAATAATTTCTAAAAATTATATTAGAACATAACATGAAATATTATGCTGACATTTAAAAAAATGAAAGGGTGAAAGAGAAAATTCAGGGTTTCTTAGTACGAATATTTAAATTTTTTTTTTTAATTGTAATTTTTCTTAAAAAAGCAAAACTATGAATGGCTCCATAAATAAGCTTAGGGTAAAATTTTTTTAATTAGTTTATGACTGTCTAAATTTTTTTTTTATTATGATTGGTTTACATTTTTATGTGGCATGGCAACCCCACCCAAAAAATTTTTTTATTCTGCTTTCTATTAAGTCCATTTAAGAATACTTTTTTTTACAAACCCAATAGTGTGATGAAGATGTCTCCTAATATCAAACTGAAAATTACTTTTTTTACCTTTCGCCTTTTTACCATTGCTCGACCATCATGCATACCCAAACCCGGGAGGTTCATCAGTCATAGCCCAAAATATGTATTTGCACTATAGCAGTCTGTTGCCGATGCTCAAAGGCAACCCCCAAAAGTGGTTTCCCCTTTTAAACCTTTTTTTTTTTGAAGCCACTGATTTGGAATCCCGAAATTGAACTAAAACGATTTCTAGAAGCCCACAGTTTTATTCGGAGATCTCGTTTGCTTCTATTTTTTGGGGTGTTCTCGGCCTTCTGGGATCTATGTTCGACCAGATCTTAAAACGGTAGGGTAAAAATCGTTTTTTTTCTTCTTCAATTTCTTTAATCGAAAATATGCCGACAATTTCCCCCTTTTCTAAGTCATTTAAGCTGACGAAAACCCCCAATCTGCCTCAGGTTTGTCTTTTAAAAAGAAAGCCCCCAGGGTAATTTTTGCCCTAAGAATTGTACAGTATTACTATATTAAGGTTTAAAACAATAAAAGGGAATTTTATTTAATCAATTAACTTTATTTTTAAATTAAAATTTTAAAATATACTAAAAAAACAACCTAAAAAAGGTCCATAAATTTAGATTATAGGCCGTTGCTTGGTTTTGTAATTTTGGGAAAAAAAAACGATACATTTAGTAAAAAAAACCCCCGGAGGAGGCTGAATAAAAATCCTAAACAAATGACGTCAGACCCAGTATAAAAAATAGTATTATTTAGATACAAAATAAGATTATATCTTATTTTATTTTATTTAATATTACTTACCCGCAAGTTGTACACTAGCATTGCTATTCTCTGGAATAACAGAGCCAATTGTAAACCGGCATAGAAGTGCCAAAATTAAAACCTCATATTTGGAAACTGCAAGTTTAATTATAAATTCGTATTTATATTTTTTTTTTATACAAGATAATCCCTTTTTTTTTTTAAAAATTTTTTTTATAAATTATTTTTGCTACCTGGTGTTAAGATAAGAGATAAGTCTTACATATTTTCCCTCAGTAGCGTCTCTTTTATTAGTAAAATTGAACTTACAGAAACAATGTATAAAAAAGTGATACCGACCTTATAATAAACCAGTAAAAGCTCCCCCAAGTGATTAAGAAAAATTTTTTAAAACAGTATTTGATGAAAGATTATCATTTATCAAAATTAAACCAACTTTCAGTTTTAAAAAAATTTTTTTATCTTGAGCCCGGCTACAAAAAAAGCTTAAATTTTAAATATTTTTAATTTAAAAATTTTAATTTTTTTTTTTCTCGAGTTTATCAATTTCTCGGGTCTGGGGAATTCTCGAGGCTAATATCTCGGGTCTTCTCGGGTTTTTAAAATTTTTATATTGTCGGATTTGCATATTCTTGGGTTCCAATAATGTGATTAAGTAACCAAAATTATGGGTTTCCCCTAAATGAAAGTATAAAAAAATTTTTAAAAATTTTTTTTGATAGTTTTCAACAAAATTAGTTTTTTTTCTTAAAACAAACTAAAAAAAAAAGCTATTCTGCATTTGTGACTTATATATACAATCACAGCACAAGCACAGCATTAAAAAAAAAAAAAAAACAACTTAAAACTTCTAGGGGGCTTTCTTTTAAACAAAACAAAAAATTTTAAAAAAAAATTTTTAAAATGAAAACGTTAACTTTATCCTAACTTAAAATTAAATTACAATCCAGCACCATTTTTAGCATGTTAATTAGAAAAAAAAACAAATGAAATTTTCATTAGGGTCTCAGTCATCACATTGTTTATGTCGTCAATAATTTTTTTTTTAGGTTCTTCATTTAATATATTAGATTCATCATGGTTATCAGTGCTGCTGGCCTTTATCGGAGCTGCTGAGTTCATCATCGCTGGTGTTCGAGGCATTCCTAGCATGTAACTATGTTTTTTTCAAAACGTGTCAAGAATAGCTAAATGGATGGCATGGTTTACACATAGAACCATTTACAGGGCTTTCTCTGCCAAACTTTTTCATAACGTTTTGGGCCCTCGCTTGTTACGGCAAAAAAATCACTCTCAAATTTCAAAAAATTTAAAACAAACGGCAAACGCAAATAGTTTTATTTTATAATTTCATAGACTTTTTAAAATGATTTTTTTTGTTCTCCGAGTTTTCTCGAGCTTGATTTCCCGGGGAAAAAAGCCCCAAAATTTCCCGGGGAAATTTTCGACCGAGAATTCCGGGGAAAAAAAACCCCAATGTGTCCCAAATTGGTGGGGAATGTTTTTTGAAACCAAAAGATAAAAACGGTTAAAAGGGGAAATTTTGGAAAATTTTGTTAGTAACTAATCCCGTTTTCTACATGGTTTTATCTATTCATTTTTGAGAAATTTTGAAAAAAACCCGAAAAATCATTTCCGAAAATCGGCCCTATTTTTTATAAGTGAAAATTTTTCAAATCTCTAAAACTTTTTAAAGCAACTTTTTTGTAGAATATGACCAAGTATAATTTTTATTTTTTTCGTTTCGGGTTTTTTGAATCATCAAACTTTATTTTTTCATATGGACGCCATATTGGATTTTTCGCAGCCGTCTTTTTTTTTTTTAACAATGTATAACATGTTATAATTTAAGATTTTAACCTCAACAAAAACAAAATTTTCTCAGTTGGCCTTGATTCCGGCGAACGCCATTTTTTTTGAAAATTAACAATAAAATATTAGTAATTGGAAAAAATAAATAAGTTTAACAGAATTTTACAGAAATGGTTCGCGAACATAGCTATAACGTTAATATCGTGTTACAAAAAACTACAGAAAAGTTAATGAAACAAGTGAAAACAAAAAAAAAAAAAATGGCTAAACTAATATTCCCACTAAAATGAAGATGTAAAATAACGACCTAAAATTCAAAATGTCGTCCATTTCTCTCAACATATTAACGATATATTTTTTAAATAGTCCTAACTACCCTATGAATGGTTGACTTTGGTATGTGGAATTCTCTATCAACATCCCTAGCTGAAGATGTTGGATTTTCTTTAAAATTTCTTTAAAAACTGCAGCATCTCGTTGTTGATCTTTAACGTACTTCTTAGGTCGTGGTTTTTTAAAACTTCCGAATTCAAGCAAATTTGTTACCAGTTTTCGAAAGTATGTTAGTTCAGGATGCTGCCTTTCAGAAAAATGGTCGAAATACGTTTGCGCAGCTATATTAACAGTTCTATTGTTTTGAAAATAGCGTTGCTAAATATTAAGTTTTTTTTAATAATTAACCATTTTACAGAGTTGAAAAAATTTTAATAACGTACCCGAGCTAACTTAATAATGACGCTAGATGACGCCGGAATCAAGGCCAACTGAGAAAATATTTGTTTTTTAAAGTAGATGAGGTTATAAACTCCTAAACTATAACATGTTATACATTGTTGAAATCAGAATAAAAAGCACTATTTAGCTGCGAAAAAATCCAAATGGCACCCATATGAAAAAGTAAAGTTGATGATGATCCTAAAAACCCGAAACGTAGAAAATAAAAATTGACTAAATTGACGAAGTTTTTACAGATTTGAAAAATTTTTACTTATAAAAAAATATGGCCCATTTTCGAAAATGCATGTCTCAGGTTTTTTCAAAATTTCTCAAAAACCTGAACAGATAAAGCCATGTAGCAAACGGGATTAGCTTACTAACATAATTGTCCAAAACTTTCCCCATTTAACCGAATTTCTATCTATGGTGGTTTCCAAGATCCCCATACATTTCCCACCAATTTGGGACACACTGTATAAAATACCTGGGTGTCTTAGGTGAAGTAAAGTGTTATTAATTTGAGACCAGCAGGAAACCAGAAAACAGGCAAGCCAAGAATAATGTTTGGGTGAAAGGCCGTAGTAAAGAAGTTTCTTTAGGAGAGATCATGCCAGATCAGACTAACCAAACGGAAAAGCCAAAGGTATTAACAGTCTGACCAGCAAAGTCATCATCATACGGATTTTTTTTTATTTAAAATTTGACTTTGGCATCAATTTTTGCTTTGTTCGAGATAAAAAGTAACCCAAAAATCAGTAGCCACGTGATTTGCATCATCTGTCAATTTTTTTTCCGAAAAGATACCAAAAGTGGGGTTGTTTCTAAAAATATCGAAAAAGTTATTAAAAAAAGTTTTTCTACATACAATTTTTGCAACATTTTCGATGTAAGTGACGTGAGGCTCGAAAGGGGGAAAGGGTTTGACAAAAATCATGAAATATCACAGGGGGTATTTATTTTTCCGTTGAACGCGCGATTTCTAAACAGTCGAACGATTTCCCATTTTCCAGAATTAAATTAGATTATACTTACCTGTAATTAAAGATAATATTCTAAAGTTTTTAAAATACTTTGTATTAAAAAATACACGTGATTTCGGGTAGAGGGGGGTGGTTAGTCTTAAACCTCACCCCGTATCACCAGGGGGAGACGGGTTAAAAAAATCCTAAAAAACTACACGTGATTAATGGACGACCCTAAAAGATACCGTTGCAAAATAGGACTCAACGCAACCTCAATAAAAATTCTTAATTTTGACGATGCTTTTATGATTCTTATAAAAATGTTGTCAATAGTAAAGCCGCGTTTACACTAAAGTATTTCACTAAGTTTTCCACAAGTTGCGGCAATTTGTTGCTTTTTCTACAAAATACAGAAACTTTTTCTGTCTTCCAGTTGTGGAGAGACAAATCTTCCACTTAATTTTGGTTTCCTGCGGAGTGTCGGTGCAGATCAAAGAAACTTGACAACTAAAAGTAAAACATTTGTTGCTGCGCGCTTTGCGCAAGCAACAGTAAAAAACTAGTGGAAAACTGGAGAACTACTGCCTAAACCTTTTGCGCCAATTCTTTGGCAACAAGTTTTCCACTTGTAGCTCTAAATTTAAAAAGAGCAACATTTAGTTTTCTACAAAAAATCTTCCACTTGTTGCTTAAGAAGAGCAACTTTAAGTTGACAACTTTTAGTTTTCTACAAACAATCTTTAGTCAACTTTTAGTTATCAACTTTGGCGTAAACACGCTTTAATATTATAGTATTATTATTTCAAATTGTTATGCCAATGACCTTATGTTGTTTTATTAATATTCGTACTTTTGTCAATGAAGGTTTAATTAAGATAAAAAATGATGTTGTAAATGTAAGTGCACTTAAAAAAATATCAGTTCTCCTTATAGTATTTCCTTTGTTATGAAGTATTTACTTAGTAAAACATTTTATCTTGCTTGCTGATAAAGGGGGTAGCCTTTAATATGGATTTACGAAATCCTAAAGTAGAGTTTTTAAATTTAATGGACTAGAAATAATATCATATGGTAGTATACACACCTTCACGATTTTTTCGCAAGTAACCTTTTACTACCGTGCTTCCTGTCACTGTTTTTTAGCACAGATTAAAAAGAAATATTCCAATAAACAGTATCCGAAAAAAATAGCTACTTGTTTGAAACCAACATCTCCACTATTTGTTTGTTAGCAGCTGCGATGTCGGTCGCTAAAATACGAAGTCAGAAATTGTTTCTTTTATTTTATTTCAATAGTTATATAATGTTATTAATTTATTAATTTAATACTTATATAATGTTATTAATTTATAAATGATTAGTTCATGTAGTTCCTGAAACAGATTGGATTAAAATTTCTGCATATCCATATTTCAAAGAACCTTGTGCATAACAAATACCTGAATTCCTGACCTTACTTCTGATTACACACCCTACATTTAAAAGATTTCGCCCTGAAGCCCCTACTGCAAGCAGGGCGGGTATTATTTAGTAAAACAGGAATCATTTTTTTAAGCCATCCGGTTTTTGGACTGAATGCTGCTCTCCATAATCCCCCAGACACAGAGCAACAGCAGGTTCCTTAGGTCGAAATAATGCAATTAACGTAAACGTGCGTTATCCCAAAGTTGATAATTACTAAGATACAGGGTGACAAACTTTTAATTTTGTTTTCGTTTTTTCCTTATAATTTCTTAACTAAATGACATAGCGATACAAAATTGGGGATTTAGGGTTCTTTGAAGTGAGAAATTCAAAATTGTCCATATTTTTAATATTGCTGGTAGAGGGCGCCAGCTACGGCCTACTCCACTTGTTTCAGATGGCATAACTTTTTTTAAATGACCTGTTTATTAAAAAGAGTAGTTATTATGTCCCTCTGCGTCAAAAGGGAAAAACTCATTTATGTTCTAGAAGCACGTTTCGAGATAAATGCATTTTAAAGGACCCCATTTTCCTATGGAAAATGGTTTTCTCGAATTGCTTTTAAACTTTGCAAATAATAGTTTTTAACACGCTGATAAAAGGGTTTCCACGGGCAAAAAACCCCAAAAAACCCCCTCTAACCCCCAAAATTACCTCAAAAATTCTAAATCCCTGGTGACCTTTAAGGCTGATTTTGGGGGGGTTTAAAAGGGGGTTTTGGGTTTTGCCCGAAAAACTATTCATCGGCGTTTTAAAAAACTTTTTACTTCGCCTTTTAAAAAACAATTGAACAAAACCATTTTCCATGGAAATTGCGAATTTTTTAAAATGCTTTTATCTCAAAACCCGTTTTTTAAAAAACCCATAAAAAAGGTATCATTTTTTGACGTAAGAAACATAGTAACTACTTTTTTAATAAACCCCCCAAAAAATACTAACCCAAAAATTACGCCATCTAAAAAGTGGGGGTATTAGCTGGCGCCCCTACAAAACATGAAAAGTTTTGGATAAATTTAAATTTGTCCCTCAAAGAACCCTAAATCTCCAATTTTTAAACTGCTTGTTATTAAAAAATTATTCTTTATAATAATACTACCCCCCTTGCTTGCAGTAGGGGCTTCAGGGCGAAATCTCTTAAATGTAGGGTATGTGATCAGACGTAAGGTCAGGAATTCAGGTAGGTACGTGTTATGCACAAGGTTCTTTGAACCATGGATATGCAGGAATTTTAATAGAATCTGTTTCAGGAACTACATGAACAAATCATTTATAAATTAATAACATTATATAACTTTTAAATTAATAAATTATATAATGTATATATATATATATATATATATATATATATATATATATATATATATATATATATATATATATATATATATATATAAAAAATATATATATATTTATATATATATATATATATATTAAATGGCAACTCACTTGAAAGAATTTTAAAATTTGTAGGAAATAACCCTAAATAAATAATCTTGCATCACAGATCTTGATAGGAAGTTTACATATCTTCCTTTACAGTCTTTGCAAAATAAGAGGCGCATGATGAGGAACGGTAGAATGTAACTTATTTAAAATTACCAAAACATTTAAAAAATAATTAGAGACTTATTGGGTTTTCCTTAGCTATAAATTGTTTTTTTAATTAAATATGATGTACTGCGTTACACTGTGTAACGCTAAAAATATCCAGTGCTACTTACTAGGCCCTGCAGTGGGCAATGACGAGTTGAAAATGGAGTAGTTCCGTAACCTTAAAGTATTTATACCTTTTACTTGTTAAAACTTGGCCATTTTAGAAAGGTGTCCCAAATTTATTTTTGCCCCAGGGCCCTTGGTTACAAAGATACGATACTGATTTGTAGTTAATGTGCAGTTATTTCTTCTGGTATAAATGAGCTCTAATGAATGGGTGATGTGCCCAAAAACATAGACAAAGATAGTTTCACTTAATCTTAAGTCAGTAAAATTTTGAAAACGATAGAAAGAGAATAATGTTTTTTAAAATTGGATGGAGTTAAATCTTTCATCATTTTGAAGTCATTGTTTTGCTGATTTTGCCAATAATAAATTTTTATTTTTATTCCTCGGAAAGAGCGTTAATATTTTTTTCACTACCTTCCCCCACCTAAACGAGAAACGAAAATACCATTTTCTGAAAATGTGGGAAAAATATTTTATTACTACTTTATTGTACTTTTCTACTTTATTAGCCTTTCTAAACAATTTTAGACTCTGTAGGGTATGCGAATATGGAGATTTTTATCTCGCCAGTGTTGGGCCATGATTATTTTATTAAAAGTTAATAAAACCAACATTGTTTGTTGAGAGCCCATTTTAAATACCAAATGCCACATAATGATCAGTCATCTTTTTCGCAAGAAAATAACATTGAACTAATAAAAAGATAAGTAGTGAAAGCAGGTTTATAAAATAATATAAAAAAACTTGTATATTTATTTGGACAAATTCCTTTAAAACTGCTTGGTGATTTTAACAAATATTATTATTTGAATTTAATATTTTTTTAGGTTTAAAAAAACTGGCTCTTCAGTTAGATTTGAAAAAAATTTAAAAAAATACAGTATACATATTCCAAATAATACAATGTTTTAGCTTTTGTAACGATTTTGATATTTAATTATAATCACAAGAAACATGTTAAAGTTACCAAGAAAAAATTAAACTTGTTTTGTTAAAATTAACAAAACAAAATCTTTTCTTAAAAAACATCCGAATTTAAAGATACTAAGGCCGGATAAATCAAATAAAACCGTCATTATGGAATCAGACGAATATGATAAAAAAATGAACTACTGTTGAATGATCCTGGCACGTATAAAAAAATAAACAGCGACCCAACTAATATTTTGCAGAAATTGCAATTTTATTAAACAATGGGGAAAACAAAAACTACATATCACCAAACAATGCAAAAAATCTAAAAATTCACAACGCCCAAGCTCCAAAAATCTACGGGTTACCAAAATAACACAAGGAAGGAATTCCAATGGGCCCTATTGTATCTTGTATACAATCCCCACTAAGTAATTTATCCAAATTTCTTAAAAATATTCTAAAAAACATCATAAACAAAAGTAACACCTACATTAAAGACTCTTGGGATTGCAAAGAATAAATAAACAATATTCACATACCAAATGACCACATTTTTATATGCATGTGGTTTTACTGCATACAAACATACCAGTTGAGCTTGCTCTTGAAATAATTAGGAGAAAGTGGAAGAAAATTAAAATTACCCAGACATACCAATGGATGAATTTTTAAAAGCTATTAAATTAACTTTAATATCAACATATTTTATGTACAAAAATAAATTTTATAAACAAGTAGAAGGATGTGCAATGGGCTCCTCTATATCTAGTGTCATAGCTCAGATAGTATTGGAAGACCTCAAAGGAAAAGTAATTGCAAAACTGGATTTTCGGCTTCCTTTCTTTTTTAGATATGTGGATGATTGCCTTACAACAGTTCCCATGAATAAATGTGACTATAATCTTAACTGTTTTAACGCCTTTCACGAAACACTTAAATTCACCATAGAGTTAGAAAACGATAGTAAAATAAACTCTCTAGATATGACGTTACACAACAAAAACAATAATATTTAAACAGAATGGTATACAAAAAAAAACCTGGTCTGGACGATATATTAATTATTTTTCACAACATCCAATATCGCAAAAAAAATATGTGATTGTCGGCCTTGCGACAGAGCAATAAAACTGAAAAAATTAATAAATATCATCTTTAATAACAGACTGCAAAAAGCAAATAACCCAAACCTAAATACAATAGATAAAAGACTCAATTAAATATCTATCCTTCCCATACGTTCAGAAACTCTCAGAGTTTACAAACAGCCCTAAAAAAACATAATACTCATCGTGTGTCATAAAAGCCATAATATTTTCAAAAAAGTTCTTTAGCACACTGAAAACTAAAACCCCTAAACACCAAGAAACTTATACTATCTACCAAATTCCATGTAACGACTGTCCCTAGTGTCTATATTGGCCAAACAACATAATATCTCAAAAATCGATTAAATGGGCATAAATATGACAAGAAAAATAAAACAGCTTGAACTAAACACGAAAATGAGGCAAAAAACACTCACTTTTTTATTATCAAGACAGAAAAATTTTAAAAACAGAACCAAATCAGAAAAAAGAGAATTTCTAGAGATGCTTTTCATTAAAAAACATAAAAACTCTATAAATGATAAAACAGATATTAAAACCTAAGCCAATATTACTACAACGTTATTAATTAATTACAGTTTTGTCGTATCATGCAAAATTATTTTCTCACTCTCCTCACAAATAATATAATACTTTCTTAAAGAATAACTTCTCTGTTTCATATTTAATCATCGTAGCTAAATAAAAACAACAAATACTAACCTTTATATTTTATAAACTGTTTTTTAACATTAATTAAATAAAAAAATGTTTGGATTCTTATCTTGTCTTAGGATACGGAAGAACTGCTAACTGCCGTTTCAGTATAAATAAATATTTTAATTTTGCATGCCCTAAAAGATTTGTTTGTAGACGTATGTGTATATAAGTGTTTTGAGGTTTTTATTGTTAATGGACAGATTTCCTTATAGGGTAAGCCAAAAACATAATTTATATTGCAAATTTGCAAAGTCATTTAACACACAAAGAAAAACGTAATAATTATAAGTAACCACTGCCATATTAATTTAGATGTATAAACACTGATGAAGGCTTTTGAAACGTTTGTAATTAAACAATATGAAAAATTAAAAATAACTTTTTAATTTCAAAATAAATGTGAACCAAAAAAGCCCCAGAATTATATGATATATATATATATATATATATATATATATATATATATATATATATATATATATATATATATATATATATATATATATAGCGTCAAATACTAAAACCTGCCAATCCCTAAAATGATGAATCAGTATATGTGTTTCCGGCAAATAGTGTAAACCTAATTTGACTAACCAACCCAGACTATCTATTCATATTTTTAATGCCTAGAGAAACAATGGTTTCCTAAAACCCATTTAGGCATTACACGAAATGGCTGAATAGTTTGTCGAACAGTCTAATAATAAGGCCTATTTATTTATAATTAGGCTGTTTGTCGCCAATATACATGTTATAAAACTATAAATTAAAAATAATTTTAAAGAAAAAACTTATCTTCTGTGTGAGGTAAAACGCAGAGTAACTTTTTTTCGGCGATCGTTTATAAATATAATTATATAATTAACGTCTAAGAAAGAAATTTTTAAAACCCCTTGCATGAGAATTTCTATTAATAAACAAATACACAAACCAAACATTGAATTTATTAACAACATTGTCATTTGAATGACAATCATTAAAAAATCTGTCAAGTTAGTTGCCTAAAACCAAACTAATTTAAGAAATTAAACGATGGCCCAAAAAATATTGTATCTGGCCTCGATAACACAGGTCCACAAAAAAAATGGGGTGAGGGTCGGACAAAGATTTTCTAACGTTTTTTTCGTGAAACAAATCAAAGTCAAAATTGAGGGTCAAACAAATTTAAATGACAATATCTCAAAAACTATAAAATATACACAAAACTTATATAACCTTTTTGTCTAAGTGCAATATTTTTTGAGTTATAATCAAAAAACCGAATTTTCAGGATTTTTTCAAGGTATATCCCTGATTTTTTTTACAAATTTGGAGTGATTTAAGATTTAAATAAATAAAATAAGTGATTTATAATAAAAAAAAAACCAAAATGACATTCATAAAAAAATTCCTATTTTGGACAAAAATTTTTTTGTCAAAATTACAGTTTTATTTATATATCCTTTATTATTTATCTTATCTTATCTTATACAGAGAATTTAGAAAGCTCTATTTAGGTATTGTTTTAAAAATGTTTTTGTATCTCTTAAGGAAATGCCCCCGAAAAAACATACAGAACAAACATCAGCGAACAAACGTTTTTCTTTAGTGTAGACAGTAAAAACACTTCAAACGTTTGTTCTTGTTCATATTCGAGGTAATAAACACCGAAAAAACAAACAAGAAAAACCCCAAAAAAATTTTTCGATTAAAAAAAAAACAAAATAAAAAAAATAACAAAACGGAAAACTGCATTAATATCTCCTTTCAAACCGGGAAAAACGACATAGCCGAACATTAACGCAATGTTTTCTACTAGGCCGATTTCTTTAGGTAAAAATTAAATTTATAAATTTTTTCAAAATCCCCAACATACTACATAATTTTTACTTATTTTTAACCCATTTTAAAATTTAGACAACATTAGATAATTACCAACCTATAACTTTAATAATCCATCGAGCGTGGTCCTTATCAAGTTACTTTTAAGAAAAGGGGTGCTTAAATGTCAAAAAAACCCAAAATTTTATAATCTCAGCTAAGCGTTCGTGTAATTTCCCAAGATTTAGGTATTTCTCAGACTACAGTATTTTGAATATTGAAGAACACAGTAATGGGTTATTTTATTTATTATATTTAAAATTTGACAGCTTTTGAACTGAAGTCAGATTTGTTAACCTATTCCAGACCAAGCATAAAGTTATAAGGTTATTGTTAGATTTGTAATAATGCAAAGTAATTTTTTTTTAGGTTGCATCCATATCATTGTGCTACACAGCTTTGATCGCTGCTGACTCGACAAATTTAGCTAAATTCATTGGTTGAAAAATATGATAGCGGAAGACCCCGAAAAATTTTATGTCGAATTCTTGTGGACTGACGAACAACCTTTCTAGTGACGGTGGGTTAATAGGCCAAAATATGCACTACTGGTCAATAACTAATTTCCGGGGGAGGTACAACACCAAGGAAGGTGGAGCGTAAATGTTTGGTGGGAATCCTTGGCATGAAAAAAATCTCATTTTTTGGGATGAGTCATAGAGGAGAAACATATTTAATTTTCTGCCGGTTGAGATCAGACGCAATGTTTTTTCCCCCACGATGGCTGTCCAACCCATTTGCAGTAAACGTTCGTAGGTTTCTTGATCGGACATTTTCCCGATAGGTGATTGGGAGAGGTAGCCTATTTTTTTGCCTGCAAGGTAACTATTGTTTTTGTATAACTATAAGTAAAAAAGGGAAATAGTAAAGTTTTTTATCGTCTCATTACTATTTTCAGTAGGTAATTATTTGAATTTTCCTTACGTTTTTGTTGCAGATCACCCGACTGACCTGCCTTGATTTCTATTTGTGGGGCAGAGTAAAGGTCTGTTTTTTGCAGGACCCAAGACAAGGAAAAATATGATTCAAAAAATCAGGGACCTATTCGGAGCATATCAAGAGCAGAAGTGGAGACAGCTGTCTTATCAACAAGGCAAAAATTGGAACAATGCATTCAGAATGATGAATGGCAGTTTGAACATTTGGGACGTCATTGAGTTTTTTTATTTGTGTTTTCAAAGCTTACTTTAAAGTTTACGCTCAATGTTATTACAGTTATAGGTTGTATTATCTAATGTTGTCTAATATCGTTAAATGGGTTAAAATAAGTAAAAATTATGTAGTATGTCATTGAATTTTGTAAAAATTTATAAAATTAATTTTTACCTAAAGAAATCGGCCATTGTTACGTCTTATGTCATATTTATATTTTGCTAATATATTCGGTTTGAAAAAGATATTAAAGTTTCGCCGTTTGTTGGATTTTTTTCTATCTAAATAGTAAAAGGTACATTATTGTATTTAATTTTTCGAAAAATTTCGTAAAATAACTTAGTTTTTACCTTGACGCCCTCTAGCGGCGTTTGTGAGATGAATGTAGCAATAGTTTATACACCTGAAAATAATGTTTAAAATGCTCTTCTAAACGAGACGAAGTTCACTAAATTCGGTTAAAGCAAACCGGAGTTATTAGCATTTTTCTAAATTAACCTTTAACCTTCCCCCACACTTTATTTTAGAACTGACAAAAATTACACCTGAAGCATCTTTGTTTAGAAAACATTAAAGATAAAAATAGTACCACTTATTGACACACTTTATTTGATAATTTTTGAGAAATGTATTTCTTTATGTTTTGACGTTACCCTTACGCCCCCTAGCGGCCATCCCACAGACTTGAAAATAATTTTCAGCAATTTCCCTTGATCGCTTTTATCTAAAGTTGTTTTTGCGAAAGTTATACTATTAGTAGTTTCTGAGATATAGCCGACTACCTCTCTTAGTGGAACACCCGATTCATACCTTTAAGGTATGTACACACCGAAAAAACAAACAAGAACAAACATCAGCGAACAAACATTTTACTTTAGTGTAGACTGTAAAAACGCGAACAAACGTTTGTTTGTTCTTGTTCATACATGTTCGAGTAGACGTCGGTACATCGAAAGGTATATACACACCGAAAAAACAAACAAAAACAAACATCAGCGAAGAAACGTTTTTCTTCAGTGTAGACAGTTAAAACGGCGAACAAACGTTGGTTTGTTCTTGTTCGCACATGTTCCAGTGGACGTCGGTACATCAAAGAGAATTTTTGTTTTTATGGTCATCCATAACTATTCCAACTAGTCGAAAAAGAGTAAAAAAACATTTGGTTGCGCTATGTAGACAGAAAAAGCGAACAATAAACAAAAAACACATACAAAGAAAGTGAACAAGAACGAATGTTTGTTTTTGTTTGTTTTTTCGGTGTGTACAACCTAAACAGAAATAAATTTTGTACGTCGTCATCCATAACTTTTCCAACTGTCAAACGAGAGTTAACAAATATTTGATTGCGCTATGTAGACAAAATAACGCGAACAATAAACAAAGAACATTTACAAACAAGGTGATCAAGAACGAATGTTTGGTCTTGTTTGTTTTCTCGGTGTGTACATACCTTTAAGGTATGTACACACCGAAAAAAAAACAAGAACCAACATCAGCGCACAAACGTTTTTCTTTAGTTTAGACAGTAAAAACGCGAACAAACGTTTGTTTGTTCTTGTTCATACATGTTCGAGTAGACGTCGGTACATCGAAAGGTATATACACATCGAAAAAACAAACAAGAACAAACATCAGCGAAGAAACGTTTTTCTTCAGTGCAGACAGTTAAAACGGCGAACAAACGTTTGTTTGTTCTTGTTCGCACATGTTCCAGTGGATGTCGGTACATCAAAGAACATTTTTGTTTTTATGATCATTCATAACTATTCCAACTAGTCGAACAAGTATAAAGAAACATTTGGTTGCGCTATGTACACAGAAAAAGCGAACAATAAACAAAAACACATACAAAAAAAGTGAACAAGAACGAAATGTTTGTTTTTGTTTGTTTTTTCGGTGTGTACATACCTAAAGAGAAATAAATTTTGTTCGTCGTCAACCATAACTTTTCCAACTGGTCAAACGAGATTGAACAAATATTTGATTGCGCTATATAGACAAAATAACGCGAACAATAAACAAAGAACACATACAAACAAGGTAAACAAGAACGAATGTTTGTTCGTGTTTGTTTTTTCGGTGTGTACATACCTTTATAGTTTATATAGTCGTAGTCCAAACATTCCGCGGTAGCAGGTTTCTACAGGTGAATGTACCCGACCGTATGGGTATTTTAGGTAGAAAATCTTAGTCCGACACCAAGCACACACCACTTTTTTTGTGGACCTGTGTAAATATTCGCTCTTATCAAATCCTTCTTTGTTAAATAGCTATTTTGTAATATTATGTACAGGTCGAAGGGATTAAAAGATAAAGCAATAATGTCTTTGCAACTTAACGATAAAACAGTAAAAATATAACAATTAATCAACGTAACATATTAAAAGTTTAAAATATTGAAATAAACCTATTATTATTAGATATAACGGACATTACTGTTACAAAGAAAACCATCACGTTTTAAAACCTTCGGATTATCTAGTAATCAAGCAGGTCCGTAACCTAATCTTTTGAATAAAAAATATTATTTATTTATTTGGAAATAAAAAGTCTTCATAATTTTCATGCTTTTTATTAAATACATTTTACATTGTAAGGTATTTTACCTACTGCCATTATGGCAAGCAGACAAAAACACACGACTTGCAGGCGCAGTAAATTGCTCATGGCTTCTAGTACAAAACACACAGTAAATAAAATGCAAGAAATATATCATATTTAACAACTTTTTACGCGCAAACTTAATATTACAAGCGTGACCTGCTTTAAAATCCCCAGGAGCGCAACGGCTCACAGAAGAATGAAAGTAAATATTCATAAACTAATTGATACATAAGCCAAAAAAAAACAGCGGAGATTAGAGTTTAAAATTTAACCTTGGTGGTAAAATATGACATTAACATCCCTCTTCTACTAGAAACTGTAATATAAAATTTATTAAAATATAATGGTTTTTTATTTTAATTTCAAACAGCTTTTAACAGGATTTTATTTGGCAGATTTTACTTTTCGACCAAATCATCATTAAAATTATTTTAAAAAATAAAACGTTGACACGTATGTTGTTGCAGTGTTCAAGTTTGAGGTCAACAGTTTTTATTTTTGCACAAAAAAATTCTAAATGGGGTACTAGTCCGAAATGATTACATAGAATATATAAAACATTTGTACCGTTAACACATTACAGCCTTTGAAATGTCCCCATGCCCTTCCCCCTTAATATGTTTCCTAAATGTGCCTTAGCATAAGGAAATTTAGATAAGGCAGCAAGTTTAAGAGTCCATTCGCGCCGCGAAAATTGGATCCAATTTGGGGTTCGGGGCATAATGTTTTTCTCAAAAACGGTATAAGTTATCGATAATTTTCAAAAACTATTTGAAAGCCAACACTTAAATCTAGGCTTCTGCTGTAATAGTTTTTTAAATTTGGATTTAGTTTTTAATATTTCCTTGAGTGAAAGTCACCCTAAAATCGGTTATGTTTAGATACTATTTTTCTTAACTCGACTCATATTTCAAAAATCCGTTACAGCAGAGGCATAGATTATTTCCTTACCTTTAAAATGGTGTATAATTTATGTCATTTAAGTGAAAAATAGTTACCGAAAAACGTTATCTCCTGTAGGCTTGCAATCGGAAACAACATCTCATCGATACACCGAATTTGGAAGAACCTAAATAAAAAATAATATTTTTAATGCGGCTATACGAAAATTGTGGTAGTGGGAGTTTGTTAGTTAGTTACCGAAAAACGTTATCTCCTGTAGGCTTGCAATCGGAAACAACATCTCATCGATACACCGAATTTGGAAGAACCTAAATAAAAAATAATATTCTTTAATGTCGGCTATACGAAACAAAAAAAAAAAAAAAAAAAAAAAAAAAAAAAAAAAAAATTGTGGTAGTGGGAGTTTGTTAGTCTTCGCCCACCGTCTCCGCGTCCTTTCGCCCGATCCCTAAGTGGTAGCGTAAATGCACTCTTAAGGATTAATACTTGGGTTTAAGGAAAAATCATTGAGTAACATTGGCGTTGGATCCGATTCAATCGACAAGCTTTTAAAGAGATATATTATATTAAACACAAAAATTTTGCAGTCTTGCCCCTAACCTAGGTTCAGCTAACTTAAGCCAGGATGGGGTATAAAAACACCTAAGTTCATCTCTCAGTGGATCCCAGTGGAATGCGGTAAATTTTGAAAGGAGGGAAGCAATTTATAAAAACTTACTAGCAGGAGCATGGTGCGGTCTATGGACCATAAGCCGCTGGACTTGATGACTATCTGAGGTAAAAAAAGAGCAGTCAACAGTCATCATATTTGCCACATAAATTTCGTAAGACCAAAAAGAAAAGAATTAAATGGTAAAGTTTTTGTCCGTTTTGTGGATTTGTACTTTCGCAGGAATTAATTTACAAGAACATAGTTGCTGTTGTAAGATTGAAGGCACTAGAGGGTTGTACCTACAACTCCGAATTAAAATTAACTGTTTAAATGAAAAAATATTAAATATTTTTAGGGCTTTATGGGTCTGATGGTGGCTCTGAAGATGTAGCTGCAAGATTAAAGTGATAAGACGTTTTAACTAAATAGCTATCTTCATCAATAAACTGTTATTGGCTAGGGATATAATTTACTACTAGATAATATTTTTTAAATTAATTTACAATATAGATAACAGGCAAATAATACGGGTCTGTTTTCCATTATAAACAACCATATTGTTTAAAGAACATAAAACTTTAAGGTATACTATACATATTAGTGATGCGCATTCTGTAAAGAAAAAAATGACAAACAAAGTAAAATTTATAATTATAGGTTTAATTGCAGTATTAGTAGTTGCCGTTACAGTAACTTTAGCTACAGTTTTTTTAATTCGTTTAAAGGATAAAGCTGGTAAGTATTAGTAATAATACCTTTATTAACATCATATGCGTTCATTGCGTATGTGTATCTTTTGCAGTGGCGGCTCTAAAAATTTAGAAAATAAAGAAAAAAGAAAAGGTTTAAAATTATTCTTTTAAAATAAATTTTATATCAACCTAACAGCTATTATAAAACCAAATAACTTTATGTTAAATAAGTATACACTATCATTTTCAGTAACAAACTTTTTTTTAATTTTTAATAATCCTACCTTCGCGCAACAAAAAATCAATGTTATAATTTATTATCTTTAAGAAAAATAAAAAAGCTTGTTAACGATTTTAATTAATAAATAGAAGAAAACTAAAATTTAATTCAATAACGGGTGATTTAATACTTATATCTAAAAATTGAAAGAAATACTCGCTAGACCACTAGAAATTCGATAACCTTAAAAAAAGTGTCTTACCAAAAATGATCCACCCTTTTCTCATTTTAAATAAAACCAAATATCATTAAAATACGCTTTTTTAAATTGTTTAGCCCAAAAAATCTTAAATATGGTTGGCTACTTAATATATTCGATTATTTCCTTAATTTCCCTTTCTTCTCCAAATCTTTTAAAATGTGTACCTATTTTCATTGTAAAAAGAGAAGAATAATTATTATAATATCACCTAAATTATTAACCTTTTTCCTTTTACCCTCTTCCTTTGAAGAGGTATCATTCACTCGCTTACTATCCTTAAGTACACACGTCAATGGCGTTTTCAGAAATTGGTCCTGAGGGAAGGGGCTATAATGACATAAACACAAAAACACCCTTTTTTTATCCTTCATATACGTTAATACAAATATATAAGTAAAAAAAATTAGATTATTTATAACAATATGTCTAGTTTTTTACGTTTTGTAGCTAATTCATTCAAAATTTCATTTTCGGATATATAAATATTTTTATCTACAACCGTGCGGTAACTAAGGTTAGAAACACTATTTTAAGTGTGGTAAGTGTCACTTTAACTAGTGTAGTAACTGTTACTTTACCGCACTGTGGGGTAAGATCATTTGTACTAAGGACTTTTCAAAAAATCGTTTATTTAAACATCGTTTAACAATTATTACTCTCCACGTAAATTACCTAACATACAGATAATATACCTAAAAGTTAAACGTAATAGTCGAGTTGCTCACATTTCCTATATTTACGACTGCCGATTGAAATGGCTTTCTTTTGCGGTGGTGTCATTTTGACAATGGCTCACACCGATTGAAGTAACTGGTAGTTTAATCAATTTCTAGTGTAAAATTGGATAAACGTCAAAGAAAAATTATTATCCCAAAAAACTTGATGGTTGTAGATAAAATACTATACATAACTCGAGTGGTAAACGGTTTTAGCGCACTTAAGTAAATGCAAAACTCGCCTTTGGCTCGTTTTGCAAACTTCACTTTGCGTGCGCTAAAAATCTACTTACCACACTTGTTATGTAATATACTATTATGAAATGTCTCATTACTCTCAAGACATATAACGTTAACATACAAGGAAATGGACGGACAGAAATGAGAATCCATGTTTTTCATAATTTAGGAACCCTATGACGCCATGAGCTAGGGACGCGCATAATCGTGCGGCTCACAATGGTGAGAGACTTTAAAAGCGCCTTTGGGCCAAGGCAAGTAAATTTTAAAAATATTTTTAAAGCTTTACAACAAATCTCAAAAAAAAAACACACCTATGGTGAAATCTTATTATTCACCGACATCATTTTTAAATTTGTACGTACATGATCATGCGCACGAACTAGCAGACGGATTTTTTTACACATCCCTCGTCGAGCGATCTTTGGCCAGTCCCGTACTTTGTCATTTTGACGCCATTTTGCTAATTATTACGCGTTGTTTGGCATTTGGGCCGCTTGTGTGTGATTTATTTAGTGTTTTGACTAGCTTATTTTGTGTTGTTTGATAGAATTTCTATTTTAATACTTATATAGATCCTAAACAGTTTTACATTTAAAACTGTTGTTTGGTGATCCACGTGCGCTTGGAGTTGTAGAAATACGATGGATAATGCTGTATGGTTATCTCTTGCCACAATAAAGGCAAAACACCCGGAATTGCTTATTTTACGTAACGGTTTTCTGCTATTTTGATATTTTTTTAACAAATTGTTGATACTGATTTTGGACACTTAACTAAATAAAACTGCAGTGGCGCTTATCTAAAATATTCCGTTTTTAATAGTTAATTATAAGTAAAAAACTTGCGGGGCCGGGAAGTAAATACGATCACACACTAAATTAAGTAAATAATAATATTTTTTCTAATACGGACGTTGATTTTTTCTTTAATTTTTCGAAAGCTGTACCATAGTAACTATCTTTTATGAATTCTCTATTAATAGCGAAACACTAATTTCCCGTCTTTTTTTAACACATGTAGGTTAAATAAAAACACCCTTAATTTATATTTTAACTATTAGGTATGATCAAAGATAATACTACTACGAATAGATGGTTCATTTAAATGGGGCGTTTTGAATCAGTTCGAAAATATCAATGCTTCCGTAAATGCGAATAAAATTAAGTCGGTAACCCCTGCCCCAGCGAAACAAACCGTGCGACATTGCCAATGTCTGTCGCTTGTACCTTATTCGGAACACGAAGTAGCGAAAGCGGGCGGCTAAACGGAATTGTGTTTTTTCAGTCGGCGTTTCATCACGCCAATAGTAAAGATTGCCGGTAAACCTGTTTAACTTTCGTTCAAGGATAGCGCGAAAGTCTCTCGATGGACATCGGCTCGCGTTAGCCAAAGTCCATTAGGGGTATCAAAAATATAGCATTGAATGGTTCATCTTATCCGTAGTAGTATTATCTTTGGTATGATACATTATTGCATTTGGGACTTCATAAATAGCTTTAAAAAAATGGATTAAAAAACCAAGATCAGTATTTTAAAACAAAAATTGATTGGTATTGGGAATTAAAAAATAAACTATATCTAAAAAAATATTTACTTAAAAAGCATATAGCAAATAGAGCCGTAAAAATTAAAAATTTTGCTTTTTTCGTATTTTCCAAAAGGAATCGGAATTTTCTAATGTCACCCCCGGCATTTTACTCACTGCCAAAGGACATAGCACTCTACCTTAGTCTATTTCCCACACCAACAGATCCATTTTTGAATATGTTAATGTTCTTTGGCAGGGTGTGCCCAAAGCATGAGCCTAGAGGTTACAAGTAAAAAAATAAAAGTTGCTTAAAATATATGATGTTATGTCTCAGAGCGAAAAAACATTTCCTAAGTAAAACATTTTTATTCTAACTATACAGATGAGCCTAAAACTCCCTTAAAGGGAACATTTTTCTTCCACTCTACAAAGTGTTAAAGGTTGCTTACCTTGCCCTAAGGAATAACGCTCCAAAATTTAAAAAGATGTATCAACTTCTAGGATTTATTGCATGTAACTTTTAGGTCCATTTTTTTGGGCTCATCCTGTTTAGATAGAAAAAAAATACCAATCATCATGAGGATCTTTAAACAAAAAAGATTTTTTTGCATGTAATCTTTACGTCCGGCAGACCTTGTTTTTTTCCTTTAAAGATTTTTTCTCTAGTCCCAAGGAATAACACATTCAAAAATGAAAAAACCTGTTGGGATGTAAAATATACATGGGAATATGTAGTGTCTTTGTCATTTAATGACTTTTTGTTAGTTTAATCAACCTCGTGTCTCTTATGCTTTCGGAAATCCTAATGGTGAGCATCAAATCCGAATCACCCTCTATATGAGAAAACACTAAGCGTCGCAGTATTTAAAGTTAATTAAGGGATAAGAAGCCTAATTAAACTTAATTTACCTATCTTTTTTATCTTTTCTTTGTAATACCGCTGTAAAAATATTAAAAATAAAGTATTAGTATTTTAAATTGATTAACTGTTTAATAAACGTCAGGGAATTTCAAGAGTATTTAAATTTTTTTAATCAAAACAACAAAAAAGTTGTTAAGAAACCAACAAGACAAGAAGTGTTTTATTTCTTGATTTTTTTCAAGACAAGACAAGAAATTGACCGTCAAGACAAGATTTCTTATCTTTGCCACCCCTACGCTAACTGGTTCATGTACAAAAGTACTAAATTTAATATCATTTATTTTTTAGATTGCCAAATCTATCCATTTGAAGTTGATCCTCACCCAATATTAGTAATTTCTGGAACTAGTGATTTTCTGTACCCAAATCATGGAGAAAAATTGTTGACATTCTCTTCAGGACAAACGTTGGACTTTCTTTGTCCTGGCCGAACAGTTATTTTAGGCCAATCCGATTCCAATAATTCTATAGTTAGTGGAAGCTGCATTACTGGAAGTATCTTTAAAATTAGAAATACAGATGTAGATTGGAAAGAGTTAAGTTGCAGCAGCTACCCGTGGAGGTCGATTAGATACACCGGAAATAACTGTGAAAATAATGGCAGGGAAATTGAAGCTGGTTTTGAAGTAGGGGACGGGAGATTTATAAGATCTCTGTTAATTTGTTTTAACCAAGAATTACAAGTAGCCTATTATACCTTTATAAACCAGACAGGTTCAATAAACCAAAGAGTTCTAAATACACCAAGACCTACATTTTTACAAGGTTCCGGATTTTATGATATTGGTTCAGTTAATAATCTCTATCTTAGAAATAATCAGAGAGCTACTATTAACAGACTGCTTGGATTACCTGATAATTCAACCAAATATATACAGGACACAACCAATTTTTTTTTAGCGAGAGGTCACCTGACTGCAAGAAGCGACGGCTATTACGCTGTTCAGCAAAACGCTACATTTTTCTACCAGAACATCGCTCCACAGTGGCAAACATTTAATGGATTTAACTGGAATCAAATAGAAATTGACGTCAGAGATTATGCAGAAGAAAGATCTGTAGATCTTCAAGTATGGACAGGAGTTCATGGAGTTACTACGCTACCCCACGAGGAAACTAAAGAACCAGTAGAATTATACTTATTTGTTAATCAGACATCTAATCGAAGGGCTTTACCTGTCCCAGAGATATATTGGAAGGTTGTTTACAATCCTCTTACCGAGAAAGGGATTGCATTAATAGGAGTAAATAATCCATACAATAACACATTTTCAACAATTTGCAATGATGTATCACACAGATTAACATGGTTACATTGTGACAAAACTAATCAAGAACAAGGTTTTTGTTACGCATGTTATATTGACACATTTAGAAGAGTTGTAACTAGTATGCCTGATATTCCCGATAGAGGGCTTTTATTGTAGATAGTTCAGTTAATTTGTAATAACTAGGTGATTTTTTAATTGTTTACAACGATCACACTTATGTTGAAGCAACAAATTAGTAAAATAGGACACTAGAAACAAAACTCTGATCTGAAAATTAAGAAAAAATTATATCTCTGACTATTTTAATGAAATCAATCCAGAAGTAATATTATAAAATCTTAAATTTATAAATGCTCTAAAGATCTATGAACAATCAATAATTAATATTATTTCGTGCCTTTTAAATGGAGTTCTTTGTTTACCTAACAAAATATAATAGTATTTAATATACAGGATGCCCATCGAAAACAGTTTAGCAAGGATTACGGCTTTGCATGTGAAAATTTAAAAAAAAAATTGTCGGTCCTGTAAACTTTTGTTTTCAGGCGGACATATTTACACATTAAATTTATCACTGTACCTTTAACCACATAGAGGGGCGGCATTTACCCTTATTTTTTTTAAATGAGAAGAGGTATGTTGTGGTACATCTTTTAATAGAGGGTTAAAATTATCTAAAAATGGTGCTTCGTTTTGTTAAATTTGTGCTGCGGGTTCCCGAGAAATGTAATTTAGTTTTGTAAGCTTGTAAATTGTCTGCCATTAACCTCTATACAATAGTACAGTAACTGTTCAGTGTGGATATTGTGACGAATATCGGGTGTTATTTATTGGCATGCGGTTCTGTAAATCCTGCAAGGATTCAGGCTGGGTTGCATACATTTTTGATTTTAGATGTCCTCACAAAAAAAATTAACCCCTCCCCCAAATTAATCCACCAGAATATGTTTAACCAAAAAAAACCGCACGGGTAATGCACAATGGAGAGGAACCCCATCTTGCTAAAATATTTTTTTCATGGTAGCGTTACTAGCGTTGGTCGTTATCCAGAAGTTCGATCAGCGCTGGGTTGATGCCATTCTCCGACAAGTATAACTCCATTTAAATTTTCTGTTAGGAAAAGTGGTCCATTCATGTGACCACCAAAAATACCAGACTAAACGTTTAATTTTTGAGAATTTTGAATGTAAACGTCATGGTAGACCCTTGAATTCGTTGCGGACCAATAACGACAATTATGTCGATTGACACTGCCACTGAAAAAAAAAGAGCATTCACAAAATTTTAAATGAAGGTCATTATCATCTTCATTCAATTCTTGAAGAACTTGAATTTTATATGGGTGTCCTTTAGTTCCGGAGCCAGGTAAAAATTTGGTTAATCATTTCTTTCAAGCGATATTAGTGGAATGCGTTGGGGCGATTACCGGTAGCCTCCCACACACGAAGAAAAAATATATATTCGGTCATTTCCTTCCAACAAAAAACTTGTTAAATTGTAGCTAACCCAAAAAAAAAAGAATCATCTGACTATAACATGGTGCATTATACGTCAGCTGAACTCTCAAACGTGAAAAAAGCATATTTTCAATGATTTCCTCATTGCAAAAAAACGTCAGCTAATATTTTGAAAGTTCTAACGCAAAAGTTAGGAGCATCTATCTCCTGTTTAAATGCATCGACTTACTACTGGCTATTTTTTTTTATTTGGTCCAGGAGGAATCGGCGCATTAGTACCGAAAACTATTCCACCTCAATTTTTTTACACGATCCTCTTTAAATTGCCCCACTGACGATATAAATGCATGTTGCTATGGCGCCACCTGGTGTTCTATTGTTTAAACCGAAATTGTTATTTTTTAACCGGACAAATTTTTTTCAAATTCTTTATTGAAATACAAAAAAAAGGTTCTATAACTTTTTACGATAAAGTTAATATTTTTGGAGATATGAATTTTTAAAAGTTCGAAAAATTCATATTTGGGTACTTTGTCCCATGAAAAATATATATTAAGAAAAAAAAATATAACATAAAAAATACATTTTTTAATTCTTTATACAATAGTGAATAATATCCTTAATTGAGATTTGAATTTTTTTATTGTTTCTACAATTTTTTGATTGTTTATTAAGCGCGCTTACAAGTATGCGTCCCTTACGACTCTGACCTCTGACTCATACGCTTTATCAAAATTCTTAAATAAATCAATGTTATTAATAATTTAATTATCTACAATTTGTTTTTATAAGTTTTTTCCTAAAATCAATTTTACAAAAGTTATTTTTTAACCGGACAAATTTTTTTCAAATTCTTTATGAAACTAAAAAAAAAATTCTTAATAACTTTTTGATAAAGATTAATATTTTTGGAGATTAATTTTTTAAAATTTCGAAAAATTCATATTTGGGTTGCATGAAAAATATATATTAAGAAAAAAAAAATAAAACATAAAAAATACATTTTTTAATTCTTTATACAATAGTGAATAATATCCTTAATTGAGATTTGAATTTTTTTATTGTTTCTACAAGTTTTTTGATTGTTTATTAAGCGCGCTTACAAGTATGCGTCCCTTACAACTCTGACCTCTGACTCATACGCTTTATCAAAATTCTTAAATAAATCAATGTTATTAATAATTTAATTATCTACAATTTGTTTTTATAAGTTTTTTTCCTAAAATCAATTTTACAAAAGTTTATGGAGCTTTATTTTACTTGTAAGCGCGCGTAATAAACAATCAAAAAACCTGTATAAACAATATAAAAAAAATTAAATCTCAATTCAGGATATTATTAATTATTGTATAAAGAATAAAATAATATATTTTTTAAATTTTATTTTTTTTTAATATATATTTTTCATGGGTCAAAATCAAAAGTACCCAAATTTGAGATTTTTCGCATTTTTAAAAATTGATATCTCCAAAAATATTAACTTTATCGTAAAAAGTCATAGGACCCTTTTTATTTGTGATTCAATAAAGAATATGAAAAAAATTTGTCCGGTTAAAAAATAACAATTTCTTGCAATTGTTTAAACAATATGGCACCAGGTGGCGTCATGGCAACATGCATTTATATTGTTCCGGGACACCCCGTATAAAAACACGGATCCTGGTTTTACACCTTTTTATTGGATATCTGGTTTACAAACGTTTCTATAGTAACACTTTAACGTAACGTAATAATGACAACTGTTTAACCTTTAACTGTCTGTCAACTTCTTATCTTGTCTGAATACAAAACTAAACTGGCCCGTGCAGATTTCCTTCGCGCTTTATATAGTAATGTGGAAAAGAATGGAAAAATCTGGAAAAGTCTAGAATTAGCTGGAAGAATTCTTTTACTACAGGATGCAAGAAAAGTGTTAAATAGATGTCTCCAGCGCCTTCAGGATAATCCGCAATGACCGTAGAAAAAGGGAAAAACTAAGGTAACCTATTTTTAATAAATTATTAACCTAAATAAAATAATTCTAACCCTTTACAATTCTATTAACTAAACAGATATTTTTAAAGTCTGTAACAATATCATCAGTAGGGCAATTTAAAGAGGATCCCTTAAAAAAATTAAGGGTGGAATAGTTTTCGGTACTTATGCGCCGATACCTCCTAGACTAATAGTTACGGCAGTATTTTAACAATCAACTTAAAAATTCTCATCTTAGAGAAAATAACGTATCTTAAATTATTCTCGTTAAAATCTAATTTTTGAATGAATTGGTTTTATTTTTTTCTCAGAAACGAAGCAAGTTGGGAAAAAATAACAAGACACAAATAGTTGTATTTGTAGCTGCTTAATCAAAAAAAAAAAAATTGAAAGAGTCAGTTGCGTACATTTTTTTCACAATTATTTTCGATAAGGTGTCCTGTGAGACGCCACTGGACTTAATAATATTAATTTAATTAGGCCCTAAATAGGCCCTTATTACTGAAAATACCACTGACTAATTTTAAAAAAATCTGCTACAGGGTCTTTAAGATAATTACTTTTTTTTTAAGTTTAACAACCTGTATCTTAAGAAGTATGCATTTTCGAATCCGGAAACTTTTTTTGCATTCTTCAATGAGGAACATCCTCCTGAAATTTTGCCGTGTATTTTTTGAACACCTTGTATATGAAAAAAATGTTATGTCTAAATTCCATATGCAAAATTGTCAATTTTTTTCAAACGAAATTAAATTGCAAAAGTATTGTACAAAAATTATCAAACGAAATTTACAGAAATTTGGCGTTGTTTTCTCATAGGACGTTTGTTTTGGCCAAATATAAGGGTGGGCATATAAAGAATTTTAGAGTACATCGACAACAATGGATATAATGGCCATGAGAAAATTCTGAAAATTATTTTCAAGTTCCGTATTTCACCGCTAGAGGCGTAACTAAAAATTAAATAAGGAAAACGTATTTTTTCCGAAAACCCATATATTAGCCTATATTTTTGATAATACTGTTAGAAAGCCTAGAAAATTTTCTATTATTTTGGATTAAGGCTCATTGGCGTACGACCGATAGTAGGGCTGGGGGAAGCTCTTGAAAGTGTAATCATTAAAATCGGTGTAAACTTTAAACCACTTATTCGATTTCAGCAAATTAAAATTTGTTTGCAAGATAAATAAGGCTGTTTTAAATATCCGTTCTCCTTATCGCTCTACAGTTCTCAATAAATGAGCTAGAGGGCGCAATTCGTAATAATTCCAGTTTTTTTCATTTTACTGCAAAAATTTAAATCGAACGGTATATTTTTGACATCATATTTTAAAAGTAGATAAAATTTGCAAAATTATTTTGAAAACCCGACGATGATATCTTTGCTCGTTTTAAACTTATAGCGAATTAAAGTTTTTTTTTACGCGCAGAGTCAAAACTTATGTACCGCCATCTAGCGTTTGGCCCTAGAATGTCTAATTAACGTATAGTAGGCGGCACAAACAAAAGAAATTTTCAAATAATATTTTTTGAAACGTCAAGTATTTATTAGATGAGGCGTGTTGTTAAATTCATCAGGATGGTTTAGCGCTGAAATCTATCGTGACGTCACACTAGATTACCGCTAGTTTTATCCTTGTCCATATACTACTAAAACAACGGCGATCTTTCTTTAGTGCTTTTCCATCAATTAATTTAAAAACGGCTTGATGAAACAGCGATTAATGCGCACGATTCATCGATGAATTAAACAACACGCCTATGCTTTTAATTCTTGTCAATTTGTCATCTAAATATTTTTTGCGCGATTTTTTTGTAAAATGCCTCTTACAAATGATGAAGCTGTTGATATGATTGCGGTTTTCTTCGAGTGCTTTCAAAATGCAGCAATAGCTGAAAGACAGTATGCCATTCGGTATCCAGATCGCCGTCATTATGGCAGAAGAGTATTTCCACGCTTGGTACAGCGACTACGCGATACTGGGAGTTTCAGTCGGCCCAGATTTAGAAAGCGTCACACTACTGGAAGAACGGAAGAAAACATTATTAATGTGTTGGCCTACGTAGAATTTAATAAGCATATTGGAACTCGGGCGTTATCTTTAGATTTGGGAATAACTCGAACTACTGTTCGAAATATACTAAAAGACCACAAGTAAGTAATTGCATTAGCGCACCTTTTAAAAACACATTTTTAATATAATTTACTACTTAAATATAATAGGCATTTTTTTTATTTTAAGGCTACACCCCTACCATATAATCCTACACCAAGCCTTAAACGAACATGATTTTGAGCGCGGAATTGATTTTTGTCAACTGATGCTAGCAATGATTCGCGAAAACAGGCATTTTTTGTCACAGATTCTGTGGACCGATGAAGCTACATTTAGTAGCGATGCTAGAGTTAACAGGCATAATATGCATTATTGGTCGGCTGAAAATCCCCACTGGATGCGAGAAGTCCAGCACCAAGGCCGCTGGAGTGTAAATGTGTGGTGTGGCATTATCGGAACGAAAATTATTGGTCCTTTTTTTTTGATGGCACATTAACCGGTAATATTTTTTTGATTTTTTAATAAATGCTTTGCCCATTTTAATGGAAGATTTGACATTGGAAGTGAGACGGACCATGTATTTTCAATTGGACGGGTGCGCACCACATTTTTTCCGTTTCGTGCGGGATCATATTAATAATTATTTTCAAGGGCGCTGAATCGGAAGGGGAAGTCTATTTCCTTGGCCGGCCAGGTCACCCGATTTAACATGCCTCGACTTTTACTTATGGGGTCGTTTAAAAGATATTGTGTACCAAACTCCACCCACAACTAGACATGATATGGAAAACAGAATCCGTGATGCCAATAATCAATTATCAGCTGCTGAAATCGAAACAGCAGTTTTATCCACCCAAAGAAGATTGGAAGCTTGTTTGGAATGTGATGGAAAGCAGTTTGAACATCTAGCGAGGCATTAGGAACCTAATATGTTTGGGTTTAAAATCGGTCCTGTTCATGACCATCATTTAAATATAAAGAGAAATTCGTTAATAAATAATTATCCTAAGAAAATCACATAATCATCCTTTGATGCTGTGATCTATTAGTTTAATTATTAATTTATTAATTATGACAACAGGATGTATCTTATTAACAGCTTGAGAAATCAACTATAATAATGCTAATTAGACATTCTAGACATTTCGCTAGATGGCGGTACATAGTTTTGACTCTGCGCGTAAAAAAACTTTAATTCGCTATAAGTTTAAAACGAGCAAAGATATCATCGTCGGGTTTTCACAATATTTTTGAAAATTTTATCCACTTTTTAAATATGATGTTAAAAATATACCGTTCGATTTAAATTTTTGCAGTAAAATGAAAAAAACTGGAATTATTACGAATTGCGCCTCTTCTACAGTTTTTCTCTACGACCAATACTGGCAGAGTTATGAGCGATTACAGTAGAAAAAAACACATTTTTTTCGCTTTTTTTGTATATTTAACAAATTTTTGTCTGGACCTTTCTGAGAGGGAGCATATCTTGATTCTTGTTATGTACATTTTTTCTAGCAGATATATTACAGGTACTGCAATCTCGCGTATTTTAGGAGATTACAGTGAGATGACCAACGTACTCGTTATAGTCCTTGGTGCAATTGTTGGATTGTTTATATACTAGCCTAGTTGAAGTGGAACCTATTATTATAAGCCAGATCCATGCATAAGTAGGTAAATAGTGACATATACTTACTAAAAAAGGGAAAGGGGCAACCGTCTAATTTAAAAATGTAATGAAATAACACAAGTAAAAACTTTAATTACCCAAGTCCACAATAAAAAAGTTACTGCTGAACACGAATCTAAAGTCAAAATTGGGATCAAAAAGCAAAAAATTGAGAAAAGGTTTAATTTCAAATAACGATTTGTTTTTAATTTTAAACGTCAATATCTCAAAAACTATAAAAAATACTCGAAACTTTATATGACATAAACTATGTATTTTAACAAGACCTTTAATTTAAGGTATATAACCTTTTTGTCTAAATGCAATATTTTTCGAGTTATAATTAAAAAAAAAACGAATTTTAAGGATTTTTTAGGAAAAAAAATTATTCTTTTTTTTTATTTTTGATTTTTTCCGCAAATTTTAAGTTATTTGGGATTCAAATGCATAAACTAGATGAATTATAATAACAAAAATCCAGAAATCACAGTAATATTTTTTTTCCTCTTTTGGACTAAATTTTTTTTAATCAAAATTACATTTTTGTTTATATCTCCCTTATTATTTACCCTATTATAAATGTTTTTAAAACTTTTTATAAAGACAATTTGATAAGCTTTATTTTTTGTTTTATGAATTTTTTTGTATCTCTTATAGTTTATATAGTCGTAGTCCAAATATTCCGTGGTAGCAGGTTTCTGTCGGTAAATGTACCATAATGGTTTTTTGGGTTTTTCTCAATTTTTTGCTGTTTGAATCCATATTGTGACTTCAGATTCTTGTTTAGCGGAAAAATTTTGTTTACCTGTGTTATTTTTCAAAATTATTTAAATGCCTCTGGCCCCCAAGAATGCGCTACTGATAGTAACTTTTATACCGATTTATAGTTTTTTTAGATGCAAGCTTTTAATTTAAACTCAGTTGTAAAAATTTTCCTTTTTTTTAAAGACCACAAAAAAGCGAAAAAGTGGTGAAATAGGTAATAACTTTAAGACATTAAAAATCTATTTTATTTCAAAACTATACAAGGCTTAAAAATAATTAACAAGCAACCAAAATTAAATATAGTATTTTTTAAAACAAATCTGTTACAACCAAATATAATTAAACATTAAAATTTGGTTTTAAACATCACAAAATATTTTATATCTTTTAAAGCCCTATTATTGATGCTTTGATTGTTTTACTTCCCAACTATTTAATCAACTTTCTATTTTATAAAGTTTTCGAGAGAGAAAAAAATATTAACACTAAATTCGCAGATATGTTTCAATTTATAGCAAGAGATCCTTAACAGTAAATTTGGGTAAATATTTTACAATTTTCCTAAAACTAGCAACAGTACAAATATATCCGAAGCCTTTTTCTTGGTTATCCTTGTCCCATACCAACCAATCAACTTTACTTGAAACATCGCTACAAACCGGTTTGTAAGTGATAAGATATGGGTTGTTAAGAACTATAATTGCTACTCCGTTTTGACTTTTTGGCTCATAGATAACTTTCCAGTAAAATTCTGGAACTGGTAAGTATTTTTGGTTATCGTCGTTGTATAGGTACAATTCAACGTCTTTTCCAGTTCCTTCATGAGGTAAAGTTGTTACTCCATAAACTCCAGTCCATTCCAATAGATCGACTTTGTTATTTTCCGCATAATTCCTAACATAGGTTTCAACTGAATTCCAATTACCGTCATTGATTAATTGCCATTGAGGAGCGACGTTAACGAAAAAAAAGGACGCATTTTGTTGAGCTGGATAGAAATTATCACTTCTTGCCGTCAAATGACCCCTTGCAAGAAAATAATTATTATTTTCTATGTATTTGGTGGAATCTGCTGCCAAACCGAGCAATCCATTTATCCTTTCTCTTTGATGAGCTGTATTGTAATAGCTGTCTACAGAAGTGATATTATAAATCCCCGATCCCTGCACAAAGCCGGGTCGTGGAATGCCAGCGATTCTTTGATTAATTGAGGCGGGAATAGTGGCATGTGAGTATAGAGCTTCTTGACTAGATTGGTCAAAACATAGAACCATGAGCCTTAAAAACCTGTCGCCAATGTCAAAACCTATCTCTATCTCTTTTCCATTGTTTTCACATCCACTTCCCGTGTATCTAGCAGTTTTAGTAGGATTTGAGTTACAGCTAATACTAGACCATAAAACATTTTCTCCTTTTATTTTTAAAGTATTTCCTGATACACATGTAGCAGTTATAAAGGTTTCGTACGATGTAGATCCAACATTCACTGTAGTTCCTGCACAGACCAAGTCGATGGAGTATCCAGAAGTGAGATCAAGGTTGGTGTCTCCAACTGCGGGGTATAAAAACTCACTTTGCTCGGAAGAAACAATCATTGGAGAGTCAGCGTGTTCGAGACCAATTACACATCCTAAAAATAAGAGATATAATACAGTGTTTATCAAAAAACAGATTAAAAATCAAATCAAAGGAAACTTTTAAGATACTTTTGTTTTTAGTAGGGGACACAAACTGGGATTTTTTTTTATCTTGGGACAGTCCATGAAAACTGAGGACTAAGTACTAACGTTCCGTGGGTACGAGACTTACCAGACCTAAATAATTGGAGATTTGAAGAAGAAGGAAAAACTTCTGCATGTAGCAGGTTCCATAGTATGGACACTCTAGGGTTGAAGGAACAAAGAAAGTTCGGAGATCTTTAGTTAAACTGGATTAAAATGATGCATAAAAGTGGCCCTACGTGTTGCTCTGTTCGGAGCTGCCAGAGGAAAAATTATAATGGCCAACTCCTTGGAGAAAAAGCCGTGAAAATACCCATAAAAGAGCGACAGATCCCCTACAGTCCGTCGGTGAGTAAGAGACGGACGCTTTTTGGTAAGCTTGAGGTCAATAATAAGGCGAACAGTTCTTTTTATATGGAATCGAGAATGCTAAGAGTAGTGGGAGGCGCCAATCCCCAGACATAAGAACAATATTCTAAAGAGGGTTTGGTTTGGGATACTTACAGAGTATACAGAGGGGTATTTAAATCTCGGATGAGAGCGGATCAAGTAGATTTATGTCACGTGGTCTCGCAGCAGATGATCTGCTAATAGAACACGTAACATATGATGGATGCAAAAGAAACCAAAAATGTCAATGACGAACTTGGCCAGATTAGATGAAGAGAAATACTCTCTGACTTAAAAGAGAAATCCAAGCTTTTCTGAAGCTATATATGGATGTAATGTGTTTGTGCCAGTAAACGTTATTTTCAAAAGTAACGCCAACAAGATTAAATGACCCTTTTTTGTGACAGCGAACATTACTGTGCTTTAAAGGCGTTAAACTGGACAAGAAGTTTAGCGCCCTAGTCCGGAATCCGTAAATACCGGAATACTGGTCCAGATAATACCAATATTAATTCCACAAAAACCGGAATTTTTGGTATTAGTTTAGCAATGTTACAGTCAATTTTTTTTTATTAGAGTTGATTAGAAGTAATAGTATAATTTTTTTTAGTTAAAGTTGATTAGAAATTTTGCTTTTAAAATGTTATCCTTGTATGTTTGAAAGTAGTGTAGGTTCTCTCCTGTTTTGTATAGTGAATAATTACTGTGGTAACTGACTGAGATTAGATAAAAAAAAGGATTTTTATAGTATTGCTTAAATATATATTTTTGTTGATAACTATTTTGATTTTGATCTCAAGAGTTCCAGACTAATTTAATTTATAGTATTGCTTAAATATATATTTTTGTTGATAACTATTTTGATTTTGATCTCAAGAGTTCCAGACTAATTTAATATTAATATGAAAATACTTTCAAAAATTTTATTTTGATTGTGTGTATCTTGTTAGTCTATTTCTTTTGTTATTCCTTTGAAATACTTAACTAAGTACTAAACTGTCATAAAAAGTAGATACTTAATTACGGTAGAAATCAAATCCTTTTGGAATTGAATCCTTTTGGAATCGAATCTAGGAATCGACTCCCGTTTAAGGATCCGAAGGCTGGAATCGATTACTTTTTAAAAATAGGATCCGCGATCCGGATTCGTGATATAATTTTAAAATGATCCGGAATCGATTCCTTTTTGGAAGGATTCGATTCCAAAAGGAATCGATTCCTTTTATTTCTAATTTGAGACATATCGTTTATAAATACCAAAATCTGCCATTTCAAATTTCCAAGACCTAGGTAGGTAGGTAGGTTTAAAGTGAGTGGGTATAACACCCTTCCACCGCAACCGATCGCTCTATTGTGGCTCACACCTTTTTATATTTCTCCCACCAGGGCCCTACTCCTAATAAATCTGATGATCCTGTTGGGAGAGAGATCTTTTACCTTGCCCGGCAACAAGGTGTCATTGCCGAGGATTGCGAACCTTAGTCGTACCATTGTTCTGCATGTGCATGTGGTGTTTTAATCTGCAGTGTCCCGTGTACAGTCCCACTAGAGTTTTAAGGTGTACCCTTGATTGCTCCAGTAGTTTGACAGTACATTGTTGGTTCGGTGGGCTTATGAAGGCCTTCGAGTGTCTGAGACCTGGAAGTCCATGCCAGTACCGAAGATTTTCTCTTTGTGTCCAAGCTGATATGAACTGCTTGGCCGTTCCATAAGATATACCGATGACCGGTTCCGGCCCTGTGAATTTTGTCTCCGCCCCCCTTTTGGCAAGGAGGTCTGCCGATTCATTACCCTCTAGGCTGGTGTGTCCAGGTATCCACAGTAGTGTAACCTTATTGTTTTGACCCAGTTTGGTCAGCGCATCCTTGCAATTCCAGGCGGTTTTCGAATTGCACCGGCTGGATTCAAGAGCCTTAAGAGCTGCTTGACTATCGGAGAATATTTTAATTGTCTTACGTGTGCAGTGCCGATCAACCAGCGATCTAGCACACATCTCAATAGCAAATACCTCCGCTTGAAATATGGTTGCGAGAGTGCCCAGGCTAAAGAAAGACTCTGCCCTCGGCCTCTGTCCATATATTCCAGCTCCAACACCGTCTTTGGTTTTGGAGCCATCGGTGTACCAACAGATGTCAGCCCGAAGCAGGTCGGTCGTTCTTCGACTCCAGTCCTCCCTTTGTGGGTAGACTACACTGTAGGGCCGGTTGTAATTGGTTGCTGTAGGCATTATGTCTGAGGGCATTCCCAGTCTGTCACAGGTCAGGACATTCCTGAGGAGACTGGTGCTCTCCATATGACACGCCTGCGGTTTGTTACTGACCGCTTGATAGAGTCTGTATGTTGCCCACCTTGCCTCTCTCTCCAAGTAGATATGCAGAGGAGGCAGTCCTAGGAGGGCTTCCATGGCCGCCGTTGGTGTCGAGCGCAGCGCGCCCTGATCATTAGGCAGGCCTGTCTCTGTAGGCTAGATAGCTTTGCTTGGGTCAGCCGCTGCTGCCCCTTGCTCCACCATGCCACAGAGCCATACGTGAACATTGTCTTATGACTGTCACGTATATTCCAAGACCAAAGACTTGACCCAAGAATATTAATTTCCAGATTTTCTACCTAACACCCTTAAAAACCCTTATATCCTGAATCTGAGGCAAATAAGTTTATAAATGTCAAAATCCAATATTTTGAATCTCCAATTTTAAATTTTCAAATTTTTACCCAAGATTTTTAATCAGCATCACATTGATTTTAGGAAATAAAGATGGAGTTATTTAGAACATCCGCTATTAAAATCTTTAAATAAGGAAACACACCTAACATGTGATTCTTAATCAAAATATGTTGTTTTACAGGTGCAGAAAAGCACAATTTAAATGAAACTTTTTTTTTGAATGTGGTATACAAAAACGGGCATAAATTTTACTTGCATTTGATCTTAATCCATCGTAACAATTTTTTAATATGTTATCCTTGAGATAGCCCTGAGGGACTTTTGAATGGGACATTTTATTGTTACTATTCAGGGTGTCTTACAAAAATGAATTTAAAATTTTAATACATATTTATTTTCCGGAAGCTGAGAAATTATTAATCGGTACTTGAAGAACTTACTTTTTGTAAAATTACAATAAGATGTCCCATTTATAAGTTGCTTTAAGTTTCCTCAAAATCACATTTAAAAACCATCGCAAGTCTTGGAATACAGTTCATAAAAATATTCCATTGGGTGGTTTCATGTTGATCTAAAAAATAGCATGTTCAAATTTGAAGAATATTTACCGAAAACTAATTTGGCTAAGAATTACCACAATTCAAAATGAAGCTAAAATTATATTTCGCGGCTCGGGCTCTGTGCTAAAATCTTTGACACTTAATTTATCAGCTGGTTTATGAAATATTATTCGTATTGTAGTTACCATTTGTAAGTATAAAAACTAAAGATTATCCGGATTCTTGATCCGATAAATATAAATCGATTCCATGAATTTGATTTCTTTTTTCCTTAAAAAAGGAATCGTGATTCATATTGGTGATTCGATTCCTTTACGAGGATCCGGATCCGTAAATCGATTCCTTTTTTGAAGGATCCGTCCCAGCTCTGGTGACCGGCATAATTGGTGATCCTTATGCAAAACTTTTTTATTTTTAATTTTTTTATATTTTTTATTTCTCAAATATTTTTATTCCTGATAAAATTCTCTGCATGCCCTTAAACTTACAAAACACTGTTCGAAGTTTGAATAAATCTTACCGTATACGAGGTAGCTGCAAATTAACAAATATAGCATATGAGAAAACTACCTTTATTTTTGAACTTAAAAAAGTTATAAATTTCACCATCTACTAGGTAGAAGCAAGGCGCAGGGTGATTACTGCATCAACGCGTCCGTTTGACCACTTTATAGTAGTCCGGGAGGCCACCGCAAAAAACCAAGCCAATAGAGATACACATAAAACATTTTTTTTTTATATTACTGTGAACTATAGTCAATTTAAAGCCGCACTGCTGGCTCAGCTCAGCGGGTTCAAATTGCATTTTTTTTTACTTAAAAAAATCGTGATAAATCGTTTTTTTTTTAATATAACTCGAAAACTATTGGTTTTAGAAAAAAAAGGTCTATAATCAAAATGGATGGTCTAATAAAACTTCGTCAGTTTTTTTATATAAAATTTTTTGTAGCCTTTTTAGTTTTTAAGATATTAACGATTTACATTTAAAATAAAAACGCAAATATCTCAAAAACTAAAAGAGTTACGAAAAAATGTATAAAACAAAAAATATGCCTTTTAGTAAGCTCTATAAAAGAGGTTATGTACATATTTTTAATAAAATAACTATTCAAGTAGATATAAGCAAAAAGTGATTTTGGCCATTAAAAATTTCGCTAATAACATTTTTTTTGTGCTAGGAAGTATACCAGCTCGGATCCATCTAAAAATTAACTCAAAATGTTCTATTCATTGAATAAAACAAACTAATACACATGTGCCTCGAGGCAATGGGAGATAACCTGGTGGCACGAATATTTTATTTAATGTTTCTTGGTCCAATAACTGCACCCATTCCGATCAACTTGAAACTTTAACCAAAATAAAATTTAAAGTTTATTTAATCGAAAAAAACTGCCTCCTCTATCTAGGTGTTATATACCTGGCAGGAGTCTTAACATTTCTCGATCTTCTATGCAACTATGTATATAGCTCATCGTTTAAATGTTTTTATTATCGATTTAAATATTAATATTAATAATTTATAAAGACAGTTACTCGTTCAGAATAATCTTGAGAAAATTTTAATCATATTTTTAACTTTTATAGTTAATTTATTGAATTTCAGTTGAATTAACGTTTAAAATTTAATTTGATAATATTTTAAAGTAGTAAATAAATGGGTAAATACCATAATTTAAGCAAGAATGGCTTTAAGCCCTGAAGAAGTAAAAATCTTAATAAAAGAAATGATTTAAAAGTTTAATGCTAAATAAACTATAAAAAATTTTTTGGTGATAAAAATATGATTAAAATTCTCTCAAGATCATTCTGAACGAGTCTTTATAAATAATTGATATTAATATTTAAATCGATAATAAAAATATTTAAACGATGAGTTATACATAGTAGCATTGGAGATCGAGAAATGTTAAGCGTCCTGCCATGTATATGACATCAAAATTAAGGAGGTTTTTGTTTCAATTAAATAAAGTTAAAATTTTATTTAAGGTAAAGTTTCAAGTAGATCGGAATGGGTACAATTATTGGACCAAAACAATTTACATAAAATATCCGTGACACCACGTTATCCCCCATTGCCCCAAAGCACATGTATAATACTTTGTTTGATTTGTACTTGTACCCAGAGCTGTCAAAACTTAAAGTACTTCAAGAAAAATTTTACTTGAAGTATTTTTTTGTACTTCAAGTATTTTACTTCAAGTACTTTTTATCAGGAGGTACTTGTACTTGATTAGTTTTTATGAAGATACTTGGATTTTGACTTGATTTGACGAAGTAAATTACTTGTAGTATTTATTTAAGTTCTTGAAGTATTATGATGTACTTGAAATAAAAAAAAGTATTTGAAGTAAAAAAGTACTTTAAGTAAAGAAAGTACTTCAAGTAAATAAAAAGTACTTGAAGTAAAAGATCAACCAAGTACTTGAATTTACACGCCTTAGATAATCGTACAAACAAGTTAAAACAAGAAATACGCGCAACCGCTGCTGTTTCTATTGTATTGCATTACAGCGCTCATTTGAATTGGATCCAACAGCAAGACAAGTGTAAAAAGTGTAAAATCCTTTATTTTGATACCCAATTTGTTATATTAAATAATGATTACTAACAGCCATTTTTCATGACAATTTTATTATCGAACGCATTCAGGATACGAAACAGTTTCCAAATCACTCCCGAAAATGTCAAAAACGTGACAGTTCAAGAATATTCTATTGGTGCGAATTGACGTTTGATGGAGCGGTTCCCCAACTATTTCGTATTGTGAATGCATTCATTATTACCTTCATTTGAACGAAAACCCCTGTATTTTAATAGGCAACTTAAACAAAATTTTCACTAATAAAATGGAAACGACATCAAAATTGAAGTAAGGTTGTTCTGACTTGATTTTGTGTTGATGGAAAATTAAAATATTTTCCAAGAATAGGTTTTGGGTGCCAACCTGCTGTAGGCACCCATATGAAAACACTCGCTTTTTACGCCAACCCGTTGGCAACCACAGGGAAAAAACCTATTTTGGGAAAAACCAATATTTCCTATAATAGTTTAAGGCCCAAGCGCTCACCCGAGTACGGCATTGTAGGCCTGTTGCCATAAATTTACATACGAAATTTTATATTATTTCGGACATCGGATGCATAAGATCCCAACTTAAAACGGGACACTAAGCAACCCTACTTGTTTTCTTAACTATAGTTTTTACCGACTGGCCTACTTTCCAATGACGTAGCGTTCAGTCCTTAAAGCTTTTAGGAGTTGGAAAAAACCCTTTTGAGGAATAAACCCTCTAACTTCCTTACAAAAAATACTACTCAAGTATAATTTGTTTTACTTGAAGTACTTTTAATTACTTCAAGTACTTTTATGTACTTCAAGTACTTTTGTTTACTTCAAGTACTTTGGTGTACTTCAAGTACTTTGTTTTACTTCAAGTACTTTGTTTTACTTCAAGTACTTGATTTACTTCAAGTAAAATACTTGGGTGGTACTTCAAGTACTTTTTCAATTTACTTGAAAATGCAAGTACATTTTAATGAATACTTGGCACTTGTACTTGAAGTAATTTTTAAAAAATCAAAAACTTGGTACTTGTACTTGAAGTACTATTTAAGAGTACTTTGACAGCTCTGTTTGTACCAAAAAAAAATTGTTATTAGCGAAATTTTAATGGCCAAAATCACTTTTTTGCTTATATCTCCTTTATTACTTATTTTATTTAAAATGTGTATATAACCTGTTTTATAGAGCTTACTAAAAGACATATTTTTTGTTTTTTACATTTTTTCGTAACTCTTTTAGTTTCTAAGATATTTGCGTTTTTATTTTAAATTTAAATCGTAAATATCTCAAAAACTAAAAGGGCTACAAAAAATTTCATAAAAAAAAACTGACGTAGTTTTATTAGGCCATCAATTTTAATTATATACCTTTTTCTCCTAAAATCAAAATTTTCGAATTATATTGAAAAAAAAAAGATTTTTGACGTTTTTTGTAAGGTAAAAAAATACATTTTGAACCCGCTAAGCTGAGACAGCAGTGTGGCTTTGAATTGACTATTGTTCATAGTAATATAAAAAATGTTTCCCCCGCTTCGAAATACGAGCAATACAATACAAAATTTAAAGAAACACGCGCAGCTTTGCAAATACGATGAAATATTAATTTTAAAAAACGTGTATTATAATATATTAACCTATTTTGAGTCATAAAATAACATGTGTTAAATCAATGTATCAAAAGAATGTTATCTAGAAACGATATTATGATAACGTGAACTCATTGAAATTCCTAGAAAATCTATAAATTTTTCGTAAAAAGATATTTGGTTACGTACATTTTTGACACACTTCCCGCATTCAATATTATCTTAAGATAACAAACGTTCTATTAATTATCAATATAAAGGGTATAGTATTGTTATAGTTTAATTGTGCTTATTTTCTTCCAATTTATTTTGTCAATGTACAAATATTTTATTTAAATCATAATTCTATCTTGCCCTTCTTTGTCTATGCTACAATCGGCAATCGCCAGCTCGTTACGTCTAACCCATTGGGTACAGCCTCCAGAACCAATAATAATTATAATTTAACATTTTTTTTCTGAAGGACGCACCTAGGTTCTCGGAAATACAGACCGACGAGTTTCTCTTAGGGCCCCCAACTGTTTCACAAAATATACATTCTTGACATTTTTTCGACCACGCGCTTATGCGCCTAGAAAACAGGCGTTATGAATTAACCTAAAACCGCAAAAACTCATATATGGTGTTACCAAACGAAAAGATAAGTTGCCCTTTGGTCCCCAGAAATCAAAACAGTTTTTTTCAACGTTTTAGCATTTATTTTTCCAAAGAACTTTGTATAAGCTTTCAAAGCACGTGTTCACTTTAAAGCCAGAACAAAACTATCTGTTCATTTTGTTAGAAACTACGCAGAGTTTAAGTGTAAATAAGGTTTTTCATTGTTTAAACTAGTGCGTACTAACAATGGAAATCAACAATAATTCAAAATGGATTTAGTGGTATCATTTAAGCTATGGTTTCCTAGGAGAGCGGTGCCGTAATAGAGCGACCGTTAAATAACTTAACTGTACATTTTGTATGTATTATATTACGTAATGAGCTACGCACGAACCCGTAGTGGCTGGGGCGAAATTCCATGAGGGGGGAATATTTTTCAATCCCCACATTTTTAATACTTTTCCCTCACCACATAGGTAGGTTTAAAGTGAGTGGGTATAACACCCTTCCACCGCGATCGATCGGTCTATTGTGGCTCACACCTTCTTATATTTCTCCCACCAGGTCCAGACCCCCAATAAATCTTATGATCCTGTTGGGAGAGAGATCTTTTACCCCCCCCGGCAACAAGGTGTCATTGCCGAGGATTGCAATCTTAGTCGTGCCATTGCTGGGCACGAACACAGTATGGTTCTGCCGATTCATCCCCCCCTCCTGAAATTGGGGAAATTCGGCGTCTTCCGCTAGTCCTATCTTGTGCATGTGGTATTTCAATCTGCAGTGTCCCGTAGTGATGTAAATTTCCGTATCCTTTTGATATTCGGATTATACGTATTCGGAATCAAGAGAGATTCGGATTCAATATGTGAATACATCCATAAAAGTCCTTATAACATAGGCAACCGTAAATATAGAGCGCGGAGTCGCGCACAGCTGATACCGGACGGCGGCGGGCGAATAGAGGAAAGGATACGAATTCAAAGACAGTTAAAGGTTTTCCCCCTTGCAAGTAATCAACAGGGTTGGCGCAGCTGCTTCAAATTCCGCTTTATGTTACAAAAAATTTCTCTATTTTCGCTATGCCTATCAACATGTTTGTTCTGTTAAAAAAATATATAAAATAAACTAAACGGCGATGAGGTAAATAATAGGTTAGGGTTTAAAAAAAATATATAACAGTATACTTAATTTTATTATTTTATTAATAGTTATAGCAAGGCAACATAGAAACAAATATTCGTTTTAACATAGGAACAAAGAATATAAAACAACAGCTCTGCAAGTCAAATGAATATAACTTTCTGAGGTAACCTTTTTTTCCCTTCCCCGCATTTTTAATTTATAAGTTTTTGAATTTTTAAAATGGGTTACGTTAAACTCGAAAGGTAAACAATACTGTTTTTTGTCTGAAAAGGGCAAGTCTTATTAAAAGTAACACGGATAAAGTTGATTCTATTTTTTTTTTGTTTTATTATCTAGCATATAAAAGAAAGTTCGCGCAACATTTACGTTTCCGTGAGGGAGTGACGAAATTATTAGCGCTTATTTTTTTGCATTAAAAAAAAAGTATTTATTTTTTTAAAAAAAAAGTTTTTTACGTATGCCCAAAGTGCTTTAATTAAGGGCAGCGCCATCCAGGGACAAATGGAAAAATCTTTATAAGACAGCTCGTAACGATTACGGATACTCTTTTTTCTATGATTACGGATCCGATCCCGTATTCGAGCCCGCGTCGATGCCGATCAACCGGCAGTTGGAAGAATTCATCCGCTCCCGTTTCGATACCGAATACGTATTCGAATTTACGGACTGGTTCCGGAATATACGGATCCGTTTAATATTGGGTTCAACGAAAATTTGGATACGTATTCTTACATCACTAGTGTCCCGTGTACAGTCCCACTAGAGTTTTAAGGTGTACCCCTTTTTTTGCTCCAGTAGTTTGACAGTACATTGTTGGTTCGGTGGGGTTATGAAGGCCTTCGAGTGTCTAAGACCCGGAAGTCCATGCCAGTACCGAAGATTTTTTTCTTTGTGTCCAAGCTGATATGAACTGCTTGGCCCTTCCATAAGATATACCGATGACCGGTTCCGCCCTGTGAATTTTGTTCCGCCCCTTTTGGCAAGGAGGTCTGCCGATTCAACCCGGCCGGTGTGTCCAGGTATCCACAGTAGTGAAACTTTTTTTTTTTGAGCCAGTTTTTTCCAAAAGGGATCCTTGCTATTCCAGACAATTTTCACCACCTACAGGTACTTACCAACCTAATATGATTCATACTCAGAAATTTATGAGAAGTTCGATGGATAATTAAAAAAGATATTTTTTTCAAGTTTGGTATGCATGTTATTGGCCATAAATATTGTTTTTTATTCAGATTAATAGTCTATTAATACAAACAAAAAAAGAACAGAACTAATCAGCAGCCCGATTTCAACTCCTCTCCCAGGTAGCAGATGATTACAAATTTTAATGTAACGCCTTGAAACACAGAAATGAAACTTTCCACCGAGGTTTGTATACTATTTTATTTACAACCACTTTATTCATTTCCTATTATTTTAAATTGAAATTATGAAAATTGAGCCGGTAATAATTTTATTAGGCGGCCATGCTTCGCAATTTGTATCGTTGTCATGGTAACGGGTTGTCAACGTCTAATCAATGCACAATACACACACATCAAATTTGGCGACATACCGCGTTGAACATTGTTAGGACAGTTAACATCCCGGTTTATTTTCGCGAGAAGGGAAACCGTAGGGGAAGGTGTTCGACGTCAGTATCTACGTCATTCTTGTACCCAGTATCTACCGCTATCGCCACTAGTCAGGAGGAGCGTTAATAATGGTTATGTCAAATTTAAATTTAAAATAATAGGCCTTTTCATCATGTGAGAAGCGCATGCGCAGTCGCCATGTTGAAATGGCGGCAATTCAAAAGTTTCGTACTGTTTTGATCGACAATGGCTGGGAATGCAGTATTATCTCCCCAATTAAATCATTTACTGGAAAAAATCGTGGATGGTGCTTCACTGATTTATAATTCAGTTGAAGCCCATAATTATACGCAATTAAAAAGGTAGCTTAAATGTCATGGACGTCTTTAAAAAGGAAAAAGAAAGTGAGCTGGTTGACAGGTTAGGCATCATTACTTTACTATAAAAAAAAGTATCTATATTTTTATTCTAATTATTAGGCCTACCACATATATACAATTGTTATATTGATTAAATTGTATTGTATTTAAATGATTTATAGCGTGTATCACTCTTACATACTCCATAACAACACCGCTTCGTTCCTTTTCGTACGATATCATTAAAATAATCGTTTAAAAAAACCTATTTGCTAATTAAGGCACTTTTTTCTTTATTTTCGTATTTTTTTTTCAATAACTATACTTTCTTTAGTATTTTTTTATTTTAATTATGTGTTTACAGGCCCTTTTGCTTGTTTACAAAAAACAGTACGAAAAAAATGGCGGATACGACGCATGCGCAAAAAAAAAATTGTGATAAAAAAGGCCTATGGATTCGGGGCTTTTCTATTTTTTTTGGTTCTGTGATGTTTTTTTTGCTATGGTTTAAGAACTATTTGGATTGCAGATTTTTTAGTTTATTAGTTAATGCCCAAATGGATAAATTAATGCAATTATATTTAAATCATAAAGGAAAAATTTTTTTTGTAATAGTTGACTTGGAAACGTAAATTTTATTAAATGAAAAATTTTGTTTATATATTAACTTTTCGACTTATTTCTTAATCTCCAAAGACCTAACTTTTAAATTTAAATTAAAAAAGTGTATTAAACAATTTTTGTGTTGACATAAAAAAACCGTTTGTTTTGCGAGGATAGGAGGGTTAAACACGGTTAGAATGGTGGGGGAAAGAACTGCTATCAACCAGTAGTTAAAAACGGTGTGGAAAATATCCTTACAGTGTAAGATAGACGCTTTAAATTTAAATAGTAATTTTTTTTAAATTTTCGCAAATCCAAAAAAAAAGTCATCAGATGAGGAATTTGAGTTTGCTGCTACTCCACCAGAAATTGAGAAATTTTTATTATTATTATTAGAATGCGTATATTCGTGTTCACTATACTATTTTGAAAAAAATTCAATGAGATTACAAAAAAAAACTTTCCAACCGGGTGGAAAGTAGAAGTCGAAAAAGTCAATTTCCCCCCTTTCAAAGACAGGTGAAATGTCATTATTACATGCATGGTTGTAAATAAAAAGAATTTAATAACCAGTATTTAAATTAACAATAATTTCATAGCATTGTCCGTTTTTTTAATGTAACTATTTTATAAAAAACAGAAATTAAGTGTGTTTTGTCAGTTTTTGTGAAAATTATACCATATTTGCATCAAGTTTGACGCTATTTCATTGGGGTATTTTCTATTTTTGTACAAAATTATTCGTACCAGCATAATTAGGTATCAGGATTACATTTAAAAGTTAATTTTAATAAGAAAAATAATTTTAGAGGGTTTTAAATAAATTCGGATAATCCATATGGTAGAAAACTACAAGAAGTCGGGAAAAAATAAAAATTGTTCTAGAGAGCTGAAAATTGGTATATAGGTGTAAAATTTTAAAATATGCCAATTTTCTTCAAACCATTTTTCGAAATTTTAAAAAATAATGCTTTATTTTGCGATTTTTTGAAAAAAATGTCAAATTTGACAGATAAAAAGTCACGTGATCATCCTTATATACATTATTTGGCATGATTTTTAAAGCCAAAACTTTTCGTAAAAGAAAATTTACCGATATTAATTAGGGAAAAATTTTCCCATTTGATGCGGACTTTATGGGTGACACTGTATATGTGATATATATATATATATATATATATATATATATATATATATATATATATATATATATATATATATATATATATATATATAATATATATATATATATATCGCACCCCTAGATGAAAACCCGACTAAATCGAAAAACCTTATTTTTCAGAAACGACGAAAAATTGTTTTTGAAATATTTGGGAAAGATATCAAAAAACTAATAATACATACATAAAGGTAATTTCTTCTAAAGCTTGTTAAGTTACCTTATTTTTAAATTGTTCAGTTAAAACCTAAAAAAATCAAGATTTTTTAGTTACTCTAGTTTTGCACCGGCAGTAAGTAATATTTTTATGCACTAAGTAGAGTTACTTTACTTTATCTGAAATAAAACCGAGTTACATTACTTTTCACCGCAAAAACAAGATAACTTTTTTGGAGTGTTTTGAGTTATGATATTATGAACAGATGATGTTTACAACGTCCTGCTTGCTAAGTTTAGGATAGTTTTTAGTTTTATGTAGGTACACTAGAATTAAAATGGTTGAAATAAAACTCTTATTTATTTATAGAAATAGAAACTTATAATTTATTTACTGAAGTAAAAAACAAAGAAAAATTAAACTTCAATTTATGAAGTTTGTTACAAACAAAAATTAGTATGCCCTTATTAAAATTATTAATTACTTACTAGGTATTCTAATGAAATTGAGGTCATATAAGTCATATTTGTTTTTTAGTAATCACAGCAATAATTATACCTTTACATGCTTGCATGTAGATACATTTATCTCCTATAAATAATACAATTTGAGCATTCTTACCTCTTCAAACTTAAAATAACTGAACTATCATTAGTAATATTCAATACAAAATATCAAAAAATTATAAATTCAACATGTTTTCTTTGTAGAAGAATTGTAAGGCAGTCTTATATTTTCGTTTTTGCTATCCTTATTACTTACTTAATTAGTAGTAACAGTCCCAGGTTGCAAATCACAGTTCAATTATTAGTCTGCTTATATTATTAAGTATCCTTATTAATAATTATAAATGCGAAAAAACTAGTCTCCTAATAAAATAAATCCAATAATGGCACTGAGTTCTTATGCTAGACTTCCTACCTACTTTAAAAATTAGATTACTTAATCTATATTGATGTTTTACAAAATTTGTTTGTAAAAACTGTCGTAGTACGGGTTTGGAATCACATTTTTGTCCACAAGTTCTTTAATGTCTTTTTTTTTGCATCCAACAAACTAATTTTTTCTGTATATCTCTACTCAGATTTATTGTGATATTAGATGTATGTTCTACCGCAGTACGTCTACTTTTTCTCTTATTCACCCAACATTTTTTAAACTCGGCCTCTGCAAACGATGTTTTATAAAAAAAGACCATGGGACTTTCCTTTTCAACTTTAAGGACTTTTATGTCATTCCACTTTACTTGGTTATTGTCTTCATTCAAATTAAAATTCGTGCCCCAAACTTCTTGCAAAGCTTTCAAGTCATAAAAGCGATCATGTGTCATTTCATGCACTTTGTATGCTGGTCCAGATTTTTTGGCAGTCCGAATCAGTGTTGTATACTGCAATGGTGTGTAAATAGGGCCAGATTTTATGTACCTTTTCACTTGCTTTTCTATAACGCTGTGAACGTTATCACCTTCATTTTGCGAATGGCCTCTTATCAAAAATTTATGGGTGATAGACTTCACTCTCATATTGCACACAGCGTAGGCATAAGCAGACAATAAATACTTTTTTTGCTGTCCGCAACAATTGTCTGAATAAAATATCAGATCATACTACTGGAGGGTTTT
>JAHBCN010006539.1:0-48219 GCA_019359885.1 Listronotus oregonensis
TTTAATAAATAAAAAAAGATGGTTAATTTTTTAATAAAATTTGCTGTTTTTCTTGTTTTCTTGAGGCAATACATTAAAATGTATACATGTATCCCATGCCAGTAGCCACCAGTGGCAAAAACTTGTAAAGCTAATTTCGCTTTCATTTTCTAAAAGTTATTTTGGAATATATGGTCATTTGGTTAATTTAGGGGCTAATTTAAATTGTTTTGTTTTATCGTTATTGTAGAAAGTTTCTAAATATTGTTTCTTCGTTTGGGTTTTTAAAAAAAAAAAGAAAAAAGTTATTTTTCGTTGATTTTAAAAAAAGGGGGAATATCAAATAAATATACAAATTTTGGTTTTTTCTTTAAAAAAAAATTTTTGGAATTTATTTTCATTAAATTTTTTTTAAGGGAGTTTTTTAAAAAAACCAAAAAGGGATAAAAAAGTTTTGTTAAAACTATTTAAAAAAAACTGTAATATGCCATTACCAATCCAACTAAAAGTCATAGGATGTATAAATCAAAGAACTGTTCTGTTAAATGTATTTTATTACAAAAAAGTTACAAAAAACTAAAAAACGGCAATACATTTAATTTATAGGGAACACTAAATTAGAATAAACAAAATTTAAATGTTTATATTTAGCCTTCTTTTCATTTTAGCCATTTTATTTAATATCTCCGCGGGGGAAACTATAATACCAGGATGGAGATTTAATAGTGCTAGGTCGTTAAGACGATTAGAATCTGTCATACATCTTAAATAAGTTAGCAGCCTACGGGGGGTGAAGAATGATCTTTGGTTTGTGCAACTTGTCACTGAAAGAGTGTCAAAATGTTTTAAAAGTTTCTTCATATTTGGGAAAATTGTTTCGTTACAGGAAGCATACGCATCGATAACATTTTTAAAAATATTATCTGAAAGTTTCCCATTTTGCCATTATTTTATTTCAGCTACCAGAATTGCATCACTGTTTTCAAAAATAAATTCATTTTCTATGCAGAACTTGACCAGTTTCAAAAATTTATTTTCAACATAACTGCTCTGTATTAAAAGACTATTTACAAAAGATTTAATAATATTTTTGTGATTCGTACACCTTTCTTGAAAGGTTACTATACGGGTGGGCCAAAGAAAACGAAACAAGGCCGATTTCTCATATCTATGGTTGGTAGGAAAAAACCGCTCGGACCCGTCGATTTTTATTTCGAGGGGGACACATTTTGCGCTTATTTTTAACCCTTTACTCAACCCCCAAAGGAGGGTGAGCTTTACTCCTAAATTCTTAAAAGGAAAGGGAACCCCCTTAAATTTTAAATATCATTAAATCCTTTTTTTAACGCTTCCTAGTTTTTGAATTTGATCCCGTAGTTTTCAAGAAAATACGTTTTATAAACATAATCGGCCTATAATCGAAAGTAACGCTTTTTCACTTTTAGTATTTTTTTTTTATTTAGTTTTTTTTTTTTAAAACCCCCCTGTCCTACCCTTTTTAAAAAAAGGTAGGAAGCATTAAATGTCACTTTTTTATCATTCAATAAAAAACTTACGCTTTAAAATTATAAAAGTATTGTCAGTGTGTTGTTTAGAATATTTTCAGTCCAAGGTTAGCAGTTATTTATAAATAATGCAGTTAGTTTTTTATCTTTCTTTGAAACTTATTTACATTTAATTTATGTAAATTTAGTATCTTACAAGATTTTGTCTGTAATTATTTCGGCTTATAATCTTTTTTCTTGCTCTAAATGGTTTACCCAATGGCGGAAAGTGTATCGATAATTGAACTTTATTATGAAAACGGTAGGTGAGCTAATAGTACAGCATTTTTATTTAATAAAAAAAAACCAGATAAGCATGTCAACCGGAAGTACGTTTTTAAAATGGAGCCAAGTTTGGGGGGGACGAATCCCCCCTAATCGAATAGTGGGAAATGAAGAAAAAAAAATTGCTGTTTTGGGTCACGTTAATATCGACCCCCCTTAAGTACCAGGCAATTACCTACAGTTTTTGGCATTGCCGTACGAGCTTTTTTAAAAATTTTAAAATAACCGAACTTGTTGTTCAACGTTTTTTCTCAGATGAGTGTTCTTTTTTTTTTGAACGGGACTGTTAATCGTCATAATTGTCGGTATTGGTCGACAAAAAACCCCTACTTATTCCATGAAGTTCACACTCAAATCCTGAAAAATTGAACATCTGGGCGGGAAATTTTTTGGCATTGTGTTGTTGGTTTTTTTTTTCCCGAAAATCTAACAGGACAAATGTACTTGCAATTGTTAAAATACATTTGGGGTCCCACATTAACAGACATTGTTGAACATGATGACCGTTACATTTCAATAAGATGGGGCACCTCCCCACTATGCTTTTGCTGTTCGTCAGTATTTGAATAAAACGTTTCCTGGCAGATGGATCGGACGAAGAGGACCAAAAAGGGAAAATTGGCCCCCGGGGAAAAAAAAAAGGTTTTAAAAAAAAAGGTTTTAAGGGCCCCGGGGTTAAAAATTTTTTCAAAACCTGTATGACTGCATGGAAGCAGGAGGCTAAAATTTTGAACAATTGTAAAATTAAAAAGTAATTAAGTGAAATACAAGGAAAGTTTTAAATGTAAATGTGCTCGTTATTTGAAATCATCCCCCCTCTCCCCTTCGTAGGGTTACCCTTAACAAAAGTTTTTAAACTGTCTTAGAAAGACTGGGGGTTTTTCCAAAAAAAAACCATTAAAAATTTTAAAGATGATAAAACAATTATTTTTTTAATGTTGACTTGTTATTAAATTTAATTTTTTTTCTTGAAAACTACTGCATCAAATTCAAAAAACTAGGAAGCGTTGAAAAAATGAGGTATAAGTCGACCCCCTTTTTTTATTTTTTAAAAAATTTTGGAGTGAAATTTTTTCCCCCCCAGAGGGGGTTTTTGGGGCAGGGTTAAAAATAAGCGCAAAATTTTCCCCCTCGAAATAAAAAAACGACGAGTCCAGGGATTTTTTTTTCCCCCCCAACCAAGATATAAGAAATCGGCCTTTCGTTTTCATTGGCCCACCCTGTATAATGATCCAAGTAAGGTAGAAAAATATTACCTTTAAAGTAATCCCTTGTATTACTTGTCAAAATGTTAGCTCGGTGGACTTGTCTTCCTACTGTACGAGGCATTAAAATATCAGCTTTATCGCCAAATACTTCCCTAGCAAAACTTTTAGCTTTATTAAAGGGGTTACCAAACTCTACGTTAAAGGTTTCCTTTAACACCTTTAGTTCAGCGTCTACATTTTCTGTCAGATCAATTGCCTCACATAACTGCAATAATTTGCATAGAGGTAAGGCCACACCAAACAATTTTTGCACAATAAACAGTTAAAAAAAAACTGGATAAGAAACTGAGTCAAAAAGTGTGCGAGCTTTACTAGCACTTGCTGCATTCTTCCATTGAGTGATTTTGTCCAACGAATGGATTAGTAACCTATACAGCTCTACAAAAACAGACACTGACTCGTGCTTTTTTACCCATCGAGTAGCGCACATCCGCTTTAGTTTTGTCTGTTTAACTTGTTGTGCAGGGTTATTCATTTAAAAGTAAACAGGGCTTTATTTTTGAACTTCCCTGTATTTTTTTAAAAAACGAATATAGCCATTTCGTGTTTTTTTTTTTGTAGAATTCAATAATTTTAAAACAGAAAAAATTTAAAAAAAAAAAAAAGAGTTACAGACAATTTACGTTTTTTTTTAAAAGGAATACCTCGTATTTTTTATATCAATAGATAGATATTTTCAAAAGAGTTTCGGTGGAAAAAAGGGAATTAGGTGTTGCGGGGGTTTTTTCCTGCGGTTCTGCTGCAATTGTCAAAAAAAGAGATATTTTAAAAGGGGGTAGTTTCACCTGAAAAAACCTGACTGCCACAGGTCACAGGTCTTATTTGTCAAAGCCCAGAATTTTAAAAATACGTTTATTACTTTTTGAAAAAAAAAAATTAAAATACAATACGAGGTTTGGTGGTAAAAAGAACACTTAAAAAAAAAAAATATAATATTACTATTAATTTACATGTTTATATGCCCCTTTTTTTTTTAAACATGTTTTTAAACCCCCCCTTAGTTTTTCTAAGCTGCCGATATTATTTGAGATTCTTGGTTAAGACGATTAATTTCATTTACAATTTTTTTTAATTTTTTTCGTGTTTGTTTCCCCCTTTTTGGTAAACGACATTCAAAAAGGGGGCCCCCAAGAAATTTTAAAAATTGTAATATTTGGACTATTGGGGGGCCCCATCTAATAGTGCCAATCCACTGATTGTATCGGAGATTGAGATATTGCACAACTTGACGAACAGCATGGGGCGGCGGCCCGTCTTGTTGCCAAATTATTTTGGGATAATGTCCTAAACGTTTTTAAGAAGATTGAGATATTTTTTTCAGTTAAAATCCCTAATAAAATTTTTGGGGCCCCGAAAACATTGTTAAGCACACCACACCAGACATGAAGAGAAGCCCCCCCTTTGGGTATTTTTCTTAAATTTTTTCGATTTTGTCTTCCCAGCTGTGCGTATTGCGTCTTTAAAAAATTTTTTCCCCGAATAGTGAACGTAGTTTTATCCGTCCAAAGATCGTTATTTTTTTCATGGTTTAAAAAATTTGGGGGAAAAAAAATTTTAAAACGAAGTTTTTTTGTTCACGTGTTAAATGCTGCATGGAAGAACGTGATAGGAAGATATTAAAAAATTTCATGTTCTCTGGGCCGTCGCATAGGTTATTCTCCTTTTTGCAGGGCAAACCCAAGTCTCTAACTGCGCGAATTTACTTTCATACAAAGTAAAATAATTTAGTAGCTGATCCCGGTTTCTTTTTTTTATTGTTGTCCTTTTTTTTAATATGTAACGATTTTTTTTTTTGAAAAGACCCCTTTTTTTTTTAAAAACGTTTTTACTGATATATTTCGATGGAAATTTGCAACATATCTTCGTGGTGTTTCCCCCCCCGGGGTTTTTCCACATTTTAATAGAGAGTTATAATTTAAGCCGTTTTTTTATAAAAAATCATTATAAAACTCCCTTAAAAAAAACCCTTTGACAAATAAGCACCTGTGACCTGTGGCAGCCAGGTTTTTTTAGGTGAAAAATTTTTGTATCTGCAGTTTTTGACAATTTCGGGAGAACCACGGGGAAAAAACCCAGCAACCCCTATATCACCGAATTCCCCGGGAAAATCCATCTATTAATATAAAAAAATACGGGTTATTCTATTTAAAAATACGTCATTCGTCGTAACTCTTTTTTTTTTGATTCGAATGTTTTTTTGATTAGATTATTGAATTTAGGGGAAAAAAAAGAAATGGCTATATTCGTTTTTAAAAAAGTACAGGGAAGTTCAAAAATAAAGCCCCGTTTACTTTAAAATAAATAACCCTGTGCATTATTTCTTTTATCGATAAATCTATCTAGCCCTAGTCTCGAGTCAAGTTCTACTATCGATTCAAGGGTCTGTTGACAGCCTAATGACTTGGTTAATTTTAAATTCCAGTCACTAATGAAAATATACATTGACACGTTTTAAATTGGAAAGCAATTACTGGAATAAGTGACCCAGAAATACATAATGTTTATATTGATTACACCACCTCGAATATCAACTCGATTTCCAAATGATCACAGCAGACTAAACACAATAGATTGTTTATCGTCGCGCAAACTAGGCAAACACGATATTTACTTTGTTGTTTTAATTGATTTCGCTTCATTCTACAGGTTGGTAAAACTGAAATTGTGCTTTTATGTGGAGTGCTGTTCATTCATTAAGTAATTAATATCTAAAATTAATTTGGTAACTTATTGATGTCGAAGGAATTGTGACGACTTTTAAGAATGCAGAGGCGTCGCAAAGTGGAAACTATGGAAAATAATTCAGGCAATTTATATTTTTTACTTTTACTACCGAGTACTGCTAAACGAGGTTCTTTGAATATAAGGTCAATTAGTTAAATCTTAATTTAGGATGGCTCGTGGGTAAAAAAATAATTATCTCACCAAGAATATAAAAAGTAACTTTACTGAAGATGAAAAAGAGATAATTAAAACAAAAGTGCGCGGTAACTAACAACATTTGCTTTTTGCATGCACAAAAATGTTTTGAAATTTGTAAAGGTATTATTCAAAAACTACACGTTAATTAGAAATTATTAAAATCATAGTAGTTACGACACGACGAGTTTACATATTTAACACATTATTGGTCTGTGTGTTCGCACGTCGTTGTGGTGGTTGGGCCCAGTAGGATCTTTTAGAACATGCGCTAGAGTTGCTGGTTATCGGCAACTCTTGTTGCTAGCGTATGGAACGGGATTCGAAGCTGAGACAAACACAAGGCCTAACTCAAGGTGTTAGCATACCGTGCTGATGAGTGAATAATAACCTGTGCCTTAAACAGGTGTCTCCAATGGTGCCTTTAAGATATAGGGTGACCTCTTAGAGTATCTAGCCTTACTGCGGTAATGCGGGGCTCTGCTGTGGTGGACTATTACTTCCCTAGCTCCAAACAGAAAGCGGCAAAACCGCTTTAATAGGAAATAAGTGACAAAGGTGTGCTGACCGAAACGGATAAATCCGTTTCGATAGGTGCAACCCAAGGTCACAAGCAGACAAAGGTGCGCCCACCGAAGCGGGTGAATCCGTTTCTAGAGGTGCCCCTGAATTCAAAGGCGCATGTTTCACGGGGAAGGGCTAATCCATCCCCAACAAACAGGTGCTTAGGAAGGGATCCCTGAATCCATACAGAAGTCGGACAGAACCGCTTTTGTAGGGAAAAAGATTCCCTGGCTTTAAACAGAAAGAGGATAGGACCGTTTTCATAGGGAAAGGCCGGAGATACGGCCTCAAAAGGAACATCTGGTTTCTGTAACAAGGACCTAGTAGCTACCCACGTCACTAGACAGGGAGAGGAGGGCATGACGGATATAATCGTCTGCTCGTCATACTTTCCAGAAGAGAGGGACACCAGAACACATATTGTGCTCGTGTCCGGTAGCGACACGAGTAAGAGGAATTGTAAGAACTTTATCTCCCAATTTGATATCAGATTCATTAAAAGTCTGATCCTATTGGAAGAAATATAAAAAGGTGTGAGCCACAATAGACCAAGCGGTCGCAGTGGAGGGCGTAAAAGGTCCACTCACTTTAAACCTAACCTAACCTAACCTAACAGTTTTTGGAAAACGTAACTCCTTATACTCTTATGAATCTTTCTTGTCAATAACCCAACAGTTGTGTTCACTTAAAATTTTTGTTAATAAAAATTGTTTACATATTTTATAAATTGTTTGTCACAGATGGAGAACATTGTATTAAATATTGACAAAATATTATTAAAAATATCCTTTAATAACAAATCATTCTAATGCTGGAAATAGGTTTAACCTAAACAGGTGACTTCACATTAATTTTGTTAGGCAGGGTCATCCAGTGAGGACCGAACCGAGGTATACTTGTGACTTTCCTCATATTAAAAAAAAAGTAAAATGGCCACCTTGTGTCTCTCTCTTAATACAAAATACACAAAAGTCCGACTCTTAAGAACCGCCAAACAAATTTGGCAGTAAAATTCCACTGACCTCGACTTCCATCCTTTTGATTTTACCGGTCCGGATTAAAGCTGTTTATTATTTTCGAACAATTTTAGTTAGTTGAACTATGGGAATGTGGAAATTTATAATTCCCACTACAAAGTAATGTACCAGGAAACTCTAATGTATATATTATTTTATGTAGGTGTTTATGTGTGCATGTATGCAATTTTTTTTTATTGGACGGTTACTAGAAAATCTTCGCTAAGAATTAGGCATAATGGTATAATGAGCTGTTTGGTTATTTAAGCTAATAGGTGAAATATTGCAAAGTTTTTTACAGAGTTGATATTTTTGCAAAATATTACATTTTAATATTTTAGAATAAACTTATCGGTGTTGCTCTAATTCATTAAGGGACAATATTTGGTATATAAAGATTAACTTACACGGATTTAAAAATTTAATTAAATTTCGTCAATAAGTGTCTTGTAAAATCATTAAAACCTATTGTTTATTCTCGAAAATATACAAATATATTTAAATTTACTATTCTGCATGGTGAGAATACATTTAAATTGTACTCGGTCCACTAAAAGTATTCTCACGCAGTTTGAAGTGTCGATATAGCCTAAAATTAAATTAGTTGGTAAACTATTCTTACGTTGCACAGGCATAGGCAGAGAGAAGGGAACTTTTAATTTCTTGAATTTTATTTTTGAAAATAGGTTTAACATAAAACACTACATATTGTCTATATACATGTTTTTTTACTACTTTACTACTGGTTTTATCTAAACACATAATATACATAAACTCCAAATACCAGTTGCTAACGATACAAATCAACTAACTATCTTACTTATCGCAGTAAATGCTTTTATAGTATTGCATTATTGTCATATAGAATAGCGTCGCTAAGTTTTGTAAAAATGATTTTGCTGAAATGTAAGCATCTAATAAAAGCAAAAGTTTGTTTTGAAAATTATTGATTCTTTAAACTAATATATTTTTTTATTAACAATTGTTCCTAAATTCCTTTTAATGTACGCTGCAACGCAAAATTAGGGAATATCGTTTTTTTAACAGTGATTTTAAAGTTAAATAATTTGAAAACTAACAAACCATTTTTAATTTTTTTTTTAGATCAAAGGGACATCAATCTTTTTTTAAATTATTCATTGGAGAGGATTTTATTACAACGTAGTTTAAGTATACAGGGTGAAATATATAGGTATGTCTTACAGGAGGTTTTTATTTCACCTATAGAAAATAGGTGACACCAGTCAAACTCTAGTTTTTCCCTGGTGTGCAAAGCCAGTGGTTTATCTACTAGATAGTTTTTAAAATTTGTCTCTAACTCTGATAGTCACTTTAAATATCATGATGTTGGCCAGTTTAGCCACAAAGTGTTTACCATGGTTAATTTACATACTGATGACTGTTTGTCAATTGATTAGAATAAGATTACTACTTTAATACGAATAGTTTTTCACTTAAAGTGCCTAGACGTCATTTGATTTTAGAAGAAGTAAGTAGAGCTCTGGGTTTGTTAGATGCTCGTATGCGTCAGAGTAAAGTTGTGACCCGTTTTAATGTATCCGAGAGAGTAATTAGCCCTAGCAACAAGGTTTGCTGAAACAAATTTGGTTTCAAGACTTCCGCGACAAGGTCGGAAATGGAAAACTTACTTTTGAAAGCTTTTATAAAGATTTAAAAAAATATACACTTTCGAAGCTATTAGAGTTAGAGATAAATTTCAAAAACTATCTAGTAGATAAACCACTGACCTTGTACACTAGGAAAAAACTAAAGTGTGACTGGTGTCACCTATTTCCCATCCGTAAAATAAAAAATCTACTCTGAGACATACCTCTATATTTCACCCTGTACAATTATACTACGTTGTAATAAAATGCTTCCCAATGAAAAATTTAAAAATAGATCGATGTTCCTTTGATCTAAAGAAAAGTAAATAAAAATGGTTTGTTGGTTTCCAAATTATTTTACTTTAGAATCACTGGTAAAAAAAATGAATTTCCTTAATTTTGCGTTAAAGTATATTTTATTGGATAAAATACTCCTAATAAAAAAAAACATTTTTATTACATACAAAATCGAAAAACATTAACTCATGTTTAAATGTAACTTGCCTAACTAATTCTAAAAATGTATTTATTACCCCTGATAAGGGGAAAATATTTTCTAACTTTAATACAAAATCAACAAATTCGTTATGGGGTGTTATTAATTCGCCGAAAACCCTTTTACTACTGTCAAATGCTTTATAGAAACAACACAGATGTTTATCATCCAATGTGTCCATATATGTAGCATAACTTTCACATACTTATTGTGCAATGGTGTATCTTAAAACAGTTTTTAATTAGGTATCGGCAAACATATCTTTTTAATTTCTTCTTTAGCTTTGCAGACCACTTTACCTAACCCTTTAGGCATATTGTCTATAATTATTCGTTTTTACTACTTTACTACTGGATTTATCTAAACACTTTTAAAAACGAATAACGGACAAATTAGAGTACAAGTACATACGTAAAATCCAATTACCAGCTTGCTAACGATACAAATGAAAAATGAAAAATTTTAACTAACTCATCCCAGTAAGTGCTTTTATATTATTATTACATTCCATAAAAAATCTGCATGAAAACAGAATGGATCGGTTCATTTGCAGAACAGGTAGGAATTATCTAATGGGCGCCGCTGACTGTGCCGACCTTGTCTCCATTAACCCGGTACCCTTTTGTCTGTATTATTGGGCCAACTTTATTGCTTAAATTAATTTGATTTTTCTTTCTGTTTTTTCTGTGACCTTATTGCGTTTGAATAAAAATATTTTTATTTATTTTTAGTTACAATTGAATTAAACTTATAAGATATTTGTCATTTAAGGAGAAACTGCAAAATTTGCCTGTTTATGACAATATGATAGCAACCAGGAAGAAAAGGATAAAAGTATCTTTTTCTTCCTGGTCACACACAAGCATTAAATTACTGGTTCTAAAGTGATTATTGTCTTTTGTTTTTTAAAAATTTTCAAAAATTCCCCCTGTTTGGGGTAAAATATTCCCGAGAAAAGGAATAATTTATATTATATTGTTACATATGAACACAATGTTTATGCAATTTCGTGATAAATGAGGATTTAGGAAGGTAAAAAAATCAAAACTTTTTAAAAAAATTCTGATTAATTTTTTAAATTTTTACCTCATGAAAACTATTAAACACTTTTTGCCTGTTAGTTTTGATAAAAAAACACCCCTAAGAAGGGAAAAGTCATCCCCCCCTTGTCAAGAAAAAGTAATGACAAGTAATAGAAAAAAAAAAAATAACTCGTCGCTTTCATAAATTCTAGTTAAAACTCGCCCCCTAGACAGCAAGAAAATTAAAAGCATCTTCGAAAATACCTAAAAAATATATTTTAATTCTAAAACATATATAAATTATAGAACCCTTATTTCTCGCTAGATTTAATAAAACAATTATTACCCCAACGATAGGAGAGAACATTTCCAATAAGAAGAGTACGTTTTGACATATTTAAAAGTGTTTGAATAGTAAAGCTATACCTACATATTTTCTTAATAGTTTGGGGGTAGTTCACCCCCTTGGAGGGGTATAATTTAAACAAAATCTATTAAAATGACCAGGATGCGTTATCATAGGTCCTAAAAAAAATTATTCCAAGTCTTTTTCTTTTTACTTCTACAACTTTTTATTACCTATTTTTAAAAGAGGTTGACTGTGTCCTTCGTAGGCTTTTTTCTTGAGAATGACTTGACCACTTTAGATGGCTTGAGGGTGCATTTTTATTCCTCATAATTTCGCATTTATCGCAAAAGTGCTTAATTTTGCTTTACATAGATATTAATGGAAAAAATGCGAAAATAATTTTGTTCATATTTATCGATATAATAGAATTTTGAACCGCTAAATAAGGGTAATTTTGAAAAATTTTCGAAAAAAAAAAAAGATAATGGTCTTCTTGGCTTTAAATGACGAGTAATTTAATACTTGTATGATATTTTTATCTTTTTTCCCTGGTTGCAATCTCGTTTCCAAAAATAGGCAAAAAAGCTTTTTTTTGCGGTTGCTCTTTCAACACAAAAATAGGTTACAATAAATACTTGAAATGACAAAAGTAAAAAATTTTGTTAAAGTTTAGCTTAACAAAATGGTGATCCTTAGACAGATCTCTCTTGCATTCTCACAACTTATGTAAAATAGTTTTATGATCTGAAATCTTGCTTTCATATTTCATTTTAATCAACACTAAATGCTAAACTTTGGGTTGTATGAAAAATTTTCAAAAAACAAAATTTCGAGAGAAAAATTTTCGAAAATATTTTTTCGAAAATGAAAATTTTTCGAAAAACAAAATTTCAAAATTAAAAATTATTCGAAAAACAATTTTTCGAAAAACAAATATTCAAAGTGAAACTTCCTCAAAAGTAAATTTTATTCGAAACTGAAAATTTTTCTAAAAACTATTATTCTAAAGTAACAATTTTTTGAATAAATAAAAATATACTCATTTTATAAAAACTAACATTTTTAAAAAGCCAAATAAGTAACAATAAGCAAAAAAAAAATACAATAAAGATGCTTGGTTTCTATTATATAATTCCAGCTCATTATCAGAAAAATTGTTTTGAAATCTTGTTACTACATTGTTTAATCTTTTTAAAAGGTCATTGTACTTTTTCTACTTTAAACTCTCCCGATAGTTCTTTTGATATTTTAAACTCTGTTAAACTTTGCTCTCTTTGTAAAGCTGAAAGAAATTAAAAAATAGACAGAACTCTTTAAAAACAACTCCAGAATTTGTGAGAAAATATCGAAGCAGTTTTTTTCCATCCTTTTCAGATCCTATGCATGTACATTTGAAGTGATCGCAGAATGAATTCAAAGTTTCGGGAAGCAATTTTCTTTCACATATCAAGGTAAATGTTTTATCGATGTAGTCCGGGGCGACAAATGCCAATGCTTGCAATAATTTGACACCTGTATGAAAACAAAACTTCTATGTCATATCTTTTTTTAAGGCCTAATTTTTGTAATTTTTTATATGGGCACCTAACAAAATGCACATAACATCCAGAATGGGCAACATCAGGAAATTCTTCATTCACGGCTTTATTGAAATTCCAAAATCGGTCATTATGTTTTTAACTTTTGTATCATCAAGGAAACCTTTTAACTTCAGAAGCATGTTTTTATATAGGATTTCACTCTTATTTGGCAAAAGAGCAAACACTAGTGGTACGCAAATGTTACCAACTTTGCCAAGCAATGAATATAGTTGGTAATCGATTTGAGGAATGGTGGCAAACGTTCCATCCATAAACCATTCTAATGAATTATTTAAAAATTGTATATTACTAGATGTTGCGAAAAGTAAAATCCTATTATTTTCATTAATTTTAAAATCTACCAGTAAGAAATATGGTCCCCTTTTCGTTTCCTTAAATTAATTTGGTGTTTCAAAATCATTGAAATTTGTTAGAATTCGCATTTTCTTATATTGTGGATAGTTCTGGAAATGATATTAGTACTGGATATACGGACCATGACAATTTCGTTTATTTGTAAACCACCAGACACTTTAGATATAATAGTTCTCGGAGCATTATATGAGAATTTTGCCTTTTTATTTCTTCTACGGCATGATTATGATCTCCCCTTGGTTCTGGAATATCTTTTCTAAAAATTATTCTACCTATGCCTTTTTTATTTAACTGATTACATTTCCAATAAGAGGTGTTTGTTTAGGTAAAAGAAACCCTCAAAATAAAGTTTATTTTTTCTGATTGAAAAACCGACTAAAAAGTCAAGAATGTAAGAGGCTTGGTATTTTCTGAAATGAAATAAAATGACCTGAAAAAATTGTCAATTGATATTTTCAGGTTTAATTTCGTAAAATACTGGGAGTTGATTCCATTATCACATGGTCCTACAACGCAGTATTTTGGTAAGCGCACTGCAACTCGGGGTGTTACTTTCGAAGGGGCTATTATTATTTTTTAATGAGCTTACTTTCGAAGGATACATAAAGCAAAAATATGTAATAAAACCTCGATATAACTTTATAAAATTGTATTACTATTATTAAACATTTTCTACTTTTAAAAACGTGTTTTTCGAAAAAAATTTTTCGACAAAATGTTTTCAAAAATTCTTCTTTCTAAATTTTGTTTTTCGAAAATTTTTCATACAACCTAAACTTTGATAGAATATTGACTTTTCGTGTTTTGACATTTCAGGTATTTATTGTTACGTTTTCCTACATTCTAACTTAAATAGCAAATTTTTTTTGTAGGGTAAATTAATTCTGTTGGTATTAAAAATAGATGCAATATCCTTTTCATTAAAACGTATAAAAAAATAAATAATAATACACTCTCAAAAACGAACCAACAAATAAAGTGTCCCATTAAAAAAATGTTAATTTTGTATCATCTCTTTTGCTTTAATTTAAAGTAAATAGAATAAAAAAAATATTTACCAAGATTAAATATTTTTTTTAATACAAATGTAAAAGATTCCACATTATGCAAATGCACTGTTGGATATTTGCTTTAAACACCAGTTTATGTAAAGTAGTGGAGAACTTAAACAAACAAATGTTATTATATGTTAGGTCACGTCTCACGAAAATTTGAATCTGTAGTTGACCCACTTGGAACAGTCCGGAATGTATATTTTAGATTTATCCGAAGTTGGAAGTTTTATTGGCCGACATGCTTTGATTGAGTGTTTAAATGTCTATTGTTAAAACAGATATAGAAACAAGAGTTATGTTTTCCTTAAAAAATAGTATTGTTCACAATTATTATCGGCAGTTAAGGGGTTTAATAATAATATATACTATAATTCTTGAAGAAACTCTTATAGCTCTGGGTGAGCGAGGCTGTCCGCAGGGGGGAGTCCTGTCCCCACTGCTATGGAACCTTGTCATGGACAACCTACTAAATGCCCTACAACTGGAAGGGCACCAAACATTGGGATATGCAGACGATCTCGTCATTATTGCCTAAGGGAAATTTAACAACACTGATGGGGATAAAATGCAACAGGCCCTAAACGTAGTTACCAGATGGACAAGAAAGGAGGGACTAAACATATGCCCTTCTAAATCAGCCATAGTGGCCTTCACAAAAAAAAAAAAAAATAGGCAGAATTTCAGACCAAACGCCTGAGTCATATAGACCTATAAGTTTGTCCTCGTTCCTGCTCAAAACGCTGAAAAAAATTGTGGATAGATACATAAGGGATAATATACTATCACTATACCCTTTACGTAACCGCCAGTATGCCTATCAATCAGGAAAGTCAACGGATCCGCTCTGGATGATCTAAGCAGACTCCTGACAAAGTCAATCGATGACAAAGAGATGGCGCTTGGCACATTTCTAGACATAGAGGGAGCGTTCAATAATGTGCCAACATGATCGTTAATGAAGGCTCTCACACGAAGAAACACCGCACACCATATGCTACTGGATGGAAGTCAGCCTAAGAAACAGGGTCATTAGATCCACCTTGGGCGAGGACACCATGGAGGCTAAGGTGGGAAGGGGCTGCCCACAAGGAGGTGTTCTATCACCATTATACTGGGCGATCCTGGTCGACGACCTTCTGGCAAAATTGGCCAAAGAGAGGTTCCACTGCCTCGGCTACGCAGACGACATTGTCATCGTAGTTAGAAGCAAGCACTTGGACGTTGCTTCAGAAAGAACGCAAAACGCACTGAACATCGTAGACGAATGGTGCAGGGAAGAAGGCCTGTCGGTTAATCCACAAAAGACCGTTATCGTTCCCTTCACAAAGAAAAAAGCACTAAGGGCACTCAGATGTCCAAAGCTCAATGGAGTGGAAATCCCCTTCTCAAAAGAGGTCAAGTATCTAGGAGTCATTTTTGACCAAAAGATGAACTGGGGACCACACCTCAACAAAGTTGTTCAGAAGGCAAAAATCGCCCTCGGGAGATGTCGCAGGTTTTGTGAAAGAAGCTGGGGACTTAACCCAAAGATGAACCTGTGGTTGTATAAAATGGTAATAAGACCCATGATAACCTACGGCTCAGTTGCCTGGGGGGCAAGGGTCACGCAGACCGTAGCAACCAGACAACTGCAAAGTGTGCAAAGGCTAGCATGCGTATGCATCACGGGAGCTATGAGAACAACCTCAACCGCAGCCCTGGAAGTGCTGCTAAACCTGCCGCCACTCCACATTTACATACAGGGAGAAGTAAAGGCGGCACTCTGTAGACTCAAACGAGGTCAAAGTCCAATTATAGGACATCAAAGGATCTCAAGATGGGAAATAGATGGGGACCAAGAGGTCAGCTTATTGTTTAAGATGCCCTCGGACAGGTCAACCCCTTGTTTCATCTTCAACAAACACTTTCGGATTGTCATACCAGATAGGGAGGACTGGAAAGAAGGCCCTCCAATGAAAGCCGATCATATCTGGTATACAGATGGTTCCAATACCAACAAGGAAGTAGGAGCTGGCATCTATGGAGACAAGCCTAGAAAAAAGATAACCTTAGGTCTTGGTCAGCACGCCACGGTTTTCCAAGCGGAAATCGCAGCAATAATGCATTGTGCCGTGCTGATTAAAGAAAAAGGGAGTAAAGGAAAAACATCGTCATTTAGTCAGACAGCCAAAGCGGCCCTGAAGGCCATCAGTTCTCCAAAAGTTAATTCCAAACTAGTGGGGGACTGTATACAGGCCCTGGATAAAGTCGGCTTGGCAAAAAAACTTACGGTAGCCTGGGTACAAGGCCACGAGGGCCACCCAGGTAACGAAGAGGCCGACGACCTAGCCAAAAGAGGATCAGCCATGGAAATGATAGGCCCTGAGCCATTCTGTGGAATCTTGGCAGGCCTCCTTAAAGCATCTATCAAGAGCTGGGTAGACAAAGAGTTTCAAAGCTGGTGGTTACAAACACCAGGACAACGACAGGCAAAGCAGTTCATTAAGACCTGTTCTGCCAAGTTTACGGCCAAGTTTACCTCGGACCTACTAAGCTACAGTCGTAAAGTCGTAAGGATAACGGTAGGTCAACTAATAGAACATTGCAAACTCAACAAGCACCTGGAAAGAATAGGCCTGGTGGAGGATAGCCTGTGTAGGTTTTGCCAGGAGGCTGAAGAAACAGCCGTACATGTGTGGTGCCACTGTAAAGCACTATGTAGGCTTAGGTTTACTAGGCTTGGTGAGGAAATGCCAAAACCGGCAAGATATATGGAGTGGCCAGTGTCAAGACTCTGGGGTCTAGTTAAGAAGACGGTCCTGGACAAGGTACTCTAAAGAACGATAGGAGAAACCACAATAAATCTGGCAAGATTGCAGTGGTGGAGGTCATTTTTACCATCTCCGCTCAAATAATCTAATCTAATCTAATCTAATCTAAGACCTATGATAACCTACGCATCACTGGTATGGTGGACAAAGATACGACAAAGAACTACTGTTACTGAACTGGCCAAGGTACAGAGACTTGCTTGCTTAACTATAACAGGTCTCTTGGACCTTCCACCACTTAACCTCATAGTGATGGAATAGGCAAGAATGAGCTACTTCAAGCTGCAACAAAAATTAACTGGTATCTACGCTAGTTTAAGACATAATGACATTTAAAGTCAGGTTGGTGACAACATCTTGGTCGTGAGAAGAGACCAGATGATTCCCCAATACTCATTTAACAAAAAGTTTGAGGTAAAAATTCCATATCGAATGGAGTGGCAACAACCCGATCTTTCCAGCACGGTTGAAGATATCATCTGGTATACAGATGAATCCAAAACCAAGCAAGGAACTGGAGCGGGTGTGTACAGTGAAATGAGAAACTTACAATTCTTCATTCTACTAGGAACACACAGTTCTGTATTTCAAACGAAAAAATATGCTTTACTGCACTGTGCAAAAAAAACAGAAGGGCTTATTAAAATAAGCTGATCTGCATAATAACGGCCAGCCAGGCGTCACTAGGGACACTAGTAAACCCCAAGGTAATGTCCAAGCTGACATGGAAATGCCAAAAAGAACTGGAAGTCCTGGAAGAATGCAACAAGGTAACTCTCCTGTGGGTACCAGGACATTTGGGAATCGAAGGCAACGAAAAAGCGGATGAGCTAGCGAGACAGGGATCATCCACACCATACTTTGGACCAAAACCTGCCCTTTGCTCAAAACTACAGCACGAGGGCAAACCATGGAATGGATTCGAAACAAACACGAGGTATACTGGGGGAGCATCAGTAGAATAAGACATGAAAAAGGCTTTATAAGGGGCCCATCCAAAAGAACGAAGGAAGAACTACTCAGACAAAGTAGGAAAATACTTCGCATAACAGTAGGGCTTCTCACAGGGCACGGTAACCTAAGAGGACACCCACACAAGATAGGCTCATACAATGGGAACCCAAGTTGCAGAATGTGCGACCAGGGGGAAGAAACAGCCTTCCAAATCCTGTGCGAATGTAAAGCGTTGAATCACAAAAGACAGGCATTATTTGGGCAACCGAAAATAAGCCTACAGGAATATATCAAGCAACTAGTACCGAGGATATACAGACATGTAGAAGGAACAAGACTTGTGGAAGCAAAAAAAATAATGGGAGGATTGGTATAAAAGATAATGGGAGATTAGGCACAAAAAGCCCGAGAGGCTGCGCTGCCTCCGGTAGTAAATCAAGACGGCTTTCAGGAAAGAAGAAGAAGGCTGCCTATTACAAGACGTAATAGTGTGACTTAAAAGTTTTATATACAAGAGGTTAGTACTTAACTGTTTTTGCAATATTCTATAAAAAAATTAAATGAGCCAATACAAACTGTATTTAACACCGCGGTTAATTCTTATGAAAATAAAAAGTGCCATTAAAATAAACGAAAATTTAAAAATAAATGTGTCTGTAGAAGTTTGCAAATTAAAGCAAGAAATTTTTCGTTTTAAAATTTTATCGCATTAATAATTTTCAGTTTGCGTCAAAAATCTTCTCGCATAATCCAAATCCATATAATTGTCTTCAAAATATGTCTTTGAACCAATTTTACTATCCACTTTCCATTTATTTTCGCTAAAATGCGAAGGATGCAAATTTATGTAATGAATATAATAAAAAAAAAAACGCTGGTATTAGTTTTTAATTTTAGAGACAATTTTACTATTAGCCAATTAAATTTTAAATATTTACCTTAATTATATGAATCTGTTTTATAATAAAATAAACTTTATTATTTTAAATAAAAAAATTTAAAATGTGTTTTTTTTTAATTAAATAAACTCGTGACCTAAATTGCTTTTATTAAATAAGAAACAAAATCAAAAAAATAAAAATAAAAATCCTTATAAGAAAAAGCTATTACTTAATTATGGTTATCAACTTATTTTAAACTAAGACCTATTAGTTGTGGTTAGTTTCAATTTATTAACTAAAAATTTAATAAGCTGGTTAACATTTTACGTCAACGGTGTTTATTTTAATAAAAGAGCTATTTTTGGTTCTGCTTAGCTTTTTTAATTTATGATATACCGGTCATAAAAAACTTACACAATTTTTCGTTCTATGATACACGTATCTCTAAAAAAATTTTGATGCAAAAGCTTTTAATTAAGCAAATAACTTAATTTTATCCAAAGTGCTACTTACCAAATTAAAAAAAGAAATCATTATATCTACTTATCACTCTTATCAGTTTCTAAATGCAGAAAAGACCAAATATATGTAGCGTAATGAAATAGTAACACCAAAAAAAAGGAATACAGAAACGGTATGGGTAGGTTAAAATAAATTATGTCAATATACAACAAAGTACTTTTATACAAGTATATCGTTAATCCTATAATGATGTTCTTGCATTAATAATAGCAATATCCGTGTGATTTCATGTTTTCAGTATAAAACATTGATAAGCATTGTCGATGTAGTAATGATAAATATCCTGAGCGGTGATTTAATTTATTGAAAATTAAATATTTTAATTGTTTTTTTGTTAATTTTCTAGTTCAAATATTAGTCCAATCCTAAATCTCATTAAGCGAAAGCTTTACTCGATGTTGCCGTTCTAACAGCAGACAGATGTTTGTTATTTCTCCATAAAAGTAATGAAAATGATGAATTTCTGTTTGTTTATCGGATGGTTTTATTTCAAGCAGCATTGCTTTATTTCTTGTAGACTGAGCTCGTTGATACGTGTTAATAAAATGAAGGTGGTAAATCGATACTTTTTACAGAGTTGATGTAAGATTGTAAAATTTTAATTATTAAAAGTCTTTTAATTTACTTTATTAGTAAGATATATAGAAATTGTTGTTTTCTTTTTCTAATAAAACCAAAAAAATGTATCTAGTTTTTTAAATAAATATTTTACATTATACAGAATGGAATCTTCAACTGGAAGAAATTCAATATTAGAAATCGTCTTTATTTGCTTAATAAATAAATAACACGGGTTGCTTTATTTTTGTTTAGAAAACCTTTTTTCGTATTTTCATGAAATTTGCCCTCCTATTGTGGATAGAAACCACCCTTTACTTTTTTTGTAGATATTAAGGTATGTATTAATATAGTTCGTTGAAAAGGGCATAAATAAGGAATAATTCCCATTTTGCATTTCGGTAGATTAGATTAGATTAGATTAGATTATTTAAGCGGAGATGGCAAAAATGACCTTCACCACTGCAAACTTACCAGATTTATTGTGGTTTCTCCTAGCGTTCTTTGGAGTACCTTGTCCAGGCCCGTCTTCTTAACTATACTCCAGAGTCTTGACACTGGCCACTCCATATATCTTGCCGGTTTTGGCTTTTTTTCCCCAAGCCTAGTAAACCTAAGCCTACATAGTGCTTCGCAGAGGCACCACACATGTACGGCTGTTTCTTCAGCCTCCTGGCAGAACCTACACAGGCTATCCTTGACCAGGCCTATTCTTTTCAGGTGCTTGTTGCGTTTGCAATGTCCTGTTAGTTGACCTACCGTTATTCTTAGGACCTTACGACTGTGGCTCCTGAACAACTTTGTTGAGGTGTGGTGTCCAGTTCATCTTTTGGTCAAAAATGACTCCTAAATACTTGACCTCTTTTGAGAAGGGGATTTCCACTCCATTGAGCTTTGGACATCTGAGTGCCCTTAGTGCTCTTTTCTTTGTGAAGGGAACGATAACGGTCTTTTGTGGATTAACCGACAGGCCTTCTTCCCTGCACCATTCGTCTGCGATGCATTTCGGTAAGAAGAGGAAAAAATAAAGACGCCTTTTTCTGTTACATTAATTGGACAAAATTTCGCTACGGTCGTGTGCAGTTTTTTTTTAAATTCTGCCAGAAAAACCACTATCTACTTAAACAATCTAATCAGCGATTTGCTGCTTATATACTTCATATATTTTTAACATAAAAAAGTTTGTTTTTAATTTAAGAGTTTAAGGAGATTAGTTGTTAGCGTAAAACGTTTTTCGTTTTTTTTTTGTGTTTTTATTTTTGTAAAAAAAATATTTTTGTGAGACTAGCTAAACATTATGTCATTAATCCTATGAAATTAGGAAATATGATCTTTTATATAAGAAAAAACAAGATAAAGGATTTTTCGAATCTATTTTATTTTCTAATCAATAAAAATAAATTAAATAAGTGTAGGTTTCTTTGAATTCCTATTATATGTAGTAAGTGTTTGTTATAAATAGACAGTGTTTGCATAAAATCACAAATTGTGGAGTACTTTTATAACTAAGTTATATAAAATGTGATTTAACATTTATAATTGTCCATAAAAACCAAGTAACTTAAGTGTGATGGGTAAATTATCTCGCCCGTTTTGAAATTTTAGATTATGTGATAATAGAAAAATTAACTTTTTACTTTTGTTAAACCAAAAAAAATGTTATACTGTTATACGCAATAATAAACTTTTGTTTAAATTTGTGTTTACGTATTTAATTAATAATATGTCCCTAAATGATTTAATGTAAGAAACAATCCAACCAAAGACAGTTACGTAAAATAAGGGCCAAGTCCCTATCCAAAAATATGTACCTCTTAAAATACTGAGATCCAAAATAAGATCAGATTATTTTTTTGACTTGGCCAGTTTTTTTACTGATATGCCTGTATTAAAAATTGTTCTTTTTTTATTAATACAGACAGATTAGTAAAAAACTTGCCTATCCGAAAAAAGAACTGGATTTAATTTTAGATCTCAGTACTTTAAGAGGACGAAATTTTTGAATAGAACCTTGGCACTTATTTTACACAACTGTTTTTGGTGGAATTTCTTCTCTTTTTTGAGTTCAATGAATGGAAAAAAAATATTGTAAAAATAATTTATTTTCCAATATGGGTTTTTTAACAGTTTATTTACAAGGGTAGACAGGTTCTGTAATCCTGGAATTAAAGTTTTTTTTGTCCGAGTAGAATAGGCTTTGGAGTCTGGTAAAAAGTAGCAATTTTCCTAGTTAAGTAAGTAAAATTCTGCCTGCATTATAAATTCTAGGATAAATCCAAAAGAAACTCAGGTTTATTCAGATTGCAAATTTCTTACATACTCCTTAAATATACAATATTATCGCCCCTGTTTTAGGACGTTCAGAGCAAAAATGTATAGTTTTCAGATTTTTTTACTGGTGTCCTAAAGTCTACTTACATATCAAATTTCAAGTTTCTACTGCCCTGGAAAGTCCTCTATAAATATAAGTAAATAGGTCAGTCAGTCAGTATTAAAATGTGTAATTTTTAAAGTCCAATATCACAGAAAGCTGTTTACAGAACTTCCTTAATATTTTTACAGTTTATTATAATACTTATGTGTATTTACCTACACAATCTTATACCTTTATCTGAAACGAATACGAAATTTTAATAGGCGAAAAACATGCTGAAACATTTCGTGTAATATACTTACTGTGCGCATCAGACCAGAACTTGACCAGGCGCATTACCGTGCACCTAAATTAAAAACTTATTGCTTAAAATTAAAGAAGATACTTAAAATATTACTAGAAACATAATAATATTAAAAAGAATAGCGGAAGTTATCGAAATGGTAATTAAAATAGTTTTTGTCCCCCGACATGTGGCATTACCCTGCTTCTGCAGGCATTGAAAACGGAGTGCCTCAACCACTTGTGGCACCCCACCGACCTTGAACCCCCGGACACTCGACCCGGGCTCCCGATTATCGGTACGACGGTCTATTTTATATTAGATTTTTGCTGATTGTTTTAATATCTATTTAAATATATTATTAAAAGTTACCACACAAAAACTAAGTGCAGCTAATTGTTTTAAATTATTCAAATATTGTAAAAAGTGCTAATATTTACTATTCAAACACTGCTAAATGTTGACACACATATTCAAGATTAAGATACTGGGTGTTTTTTATTTATGGTTCACAATATTATTGTATATTTTCGTATTTTAAATTTTCTTTACTTTCTAAACTATATACTTTTATTCAAAACTATAGTATTATATGCAATAGATATAGCCCCAAAATCTTAATTAATTCTTGCTAAATACTGATGTTATGGTTAATAGAATAATATCGAAACAAAAATCTAGATTATGTATATAAGCCGGAACAAGACCAAAGGATATCATTTAACAAATAGCGTAGGTGTTAAAATTTATTAAGGCTTTATAATTTACATCGTTTCATATTTTATATATGTTAAGAATGAAAATTCCTGTTTATGATTTCTATAAACGCTGTTAATAGAATATTTAATTTAAAAAAAAATTTTATCTTTTTAAGCTATCAACAGATGAACATCCACTTTTTCTATGATTAACCATTAGTTTTTTTCATAAACGTATAATTTGCTTAACGGGTCTTGTTCAAAAGGCAGTGAGAGCACATTTTTAAACAATTAAAAATAAAAAGATTTTTATAAGAAAAAGTTAACATTAATCCAAAACTTATTAGTTTCGATAGATACAAAGTTAAATCAAAGGCGAATTTGCATTTGATTTATTTTATTATTAAAATGCGTATTTGCACAACTCTTCTTTAAACAATACATAATTGTTTACTGAGTATCAGGTAAGTTGGCTTTTTAGTATTAACGTTTATAACAGTGAATGTTCGCGAGGAAAAGTTCTAAGGCGCTGCCCTCCCAGGCTAGGCTTTCGGAAACCCGCCCGTGGACGTGTATATTGCAGGAATCTGCAACATACATTTTACTACCCACTTACCAATTATTTTCGCCAAAATGTAAAGAAGGCAAATTTATGTAACAAAAATAATTAAAAAAAATAAAGCTGTTATTACTTTTCAATTTTATAATAAAACAAACTTTATTATTTTAAATAAAAATTTTAAATTTTTTTTTATTAAATAAACTCGTGACCTAAATTGCTTTTATATTTTAATAATAAACAAAATTAAAAAAAAACATTTTACCACTTTAAAAATAAAAATATGCTCATAAGAAAAAACGTCTCTTTAATTATGGCTATCAACTTATATTAAACTAAGACTATTAGTTGTGGTTAGTTTACAACGTGTAATGGAAAAAATAGCATTTAATTTATTTTTGTATAATTTTTTTGCACAACCACTCTTTAAATATTACCAAAAGATATCACGTAGGTAAGTCGACTTTGTATCATTAAGGTTTTAAAATAAATTTTTAAAATATGTTTTAATTTATTACCTAAAAATTTAATAAGCTGGCTAACATTCCACGTCAACAGTGTTTATTCTAATAAAAGAGCTATTTTTGGTTCTGCTTAGCTTTTTTAATTTATGATTCACCGGTCATAAAAAACTTACACAATTCTCTGTTCTATGACATACTTATTTAAAAAAAAAATAATAATAATAAAAATAAACGTGGCCACAAAATAAGATATAAAAATCTTAGGCATTTTGATACAAAAGCTTTTAATTAAGCGAATAATTTTATTTAAAGTGCAACTATCCAAATTAAAAAAAGGAATCATTATTTATACATATCACTTTTATCAGTTTCTAAATGCAGAAAAGGCCAAATATATGTATAGCGTAATGTAATAGTAACACCAAAAAAACCAAGGAAGACAGAAAAAGGTAGTGGTAGCTTAAAATAAATTATGTCAATATACAACAAATTACTTTTATATAGATATATCGTTATTCTTATAATGTTCTTTTAATGCATTAATAATAGCAACGTCCCTGTGATTTCATGTTTCCATTATAAAACACTGATAAGCATTGTCAATGTAGTAATAATAAATATCCTAAGCGGTGATTTTATTTATGGAAAATAAAATATTTTAATTTTTTTTTGGTAATTTTCTAGTTTAAATATTAGTACAATCCTAAATCTCATTAAGCAAAAGCTTTACTCGATGTTGCCGTTCTAACAGCAGACAGATGTTTGTTATTTCCCCATAAAAGTAATGAAAATGATGAATTTCTGTTTGTTTATCGGATGGTTTTATTTCAAGCAGCATTGCTTTATTTTTTGTAGACTGAGCTCGTTGATACGTGTTAATAAAATAAAGGTGGTAAATCTATATTTTTTTACACAGCTTTTGTGAAATTGTAAAATTTTAATTATTAAAAGTCTTTTACTTTACTTTATTATTGAAATTTATGGAGACTGTTGTTTTCTTTTCCTAATAAAACACAAAAAAATGTATCTAGTTTTTTAAAGAAATGTTATACATTATATTTTAATATACAGGATGGAATCTTTAACTAGAAGAAATTCAATATTGGAAAACGTCTTTGTTGGTCTAAAAATAAATATTACGGATCTCTTTATTTTCTATTTAGAACACCCCCTTATTCATCCTTTTATGAAATTTTGTACTGCTGTTGTGGGTAGGAACCACCCTTTACTTTCATTGCAAATGTAAAGATATTTATTGAGATAGTTCGTTGGAAGAGCATAAAAATGAAATAATTCTCAATTTGTATTTCGGTAGAAAGAGGCAAAAATAAAGACGCATTTTCTGTTATATTAATTAGACAAAATTTCGCAATGGTCGTGTGCAGATTTTTTTATCCTGTTAGAAAAACCACTCTCTACTTAAACAAACTTATCAGCGATTGGCTGCTTATATACTTTATATATTTTCAACATAATAAAGTGTGTTTTTAATTTTAAAGTTTGAGGAGATTATTTGTTAGTGTAAAACGTTTTTAGTATTTTTTGTTGTTCTTTCATTTTTGTAAAAAAATAGTATTTTGTGAGACTAGCTAGACATTATGTCATTAATCCCCTGAAATTAGAAAATATGATCTTTTATATAAGACAAAACAAGATGAAGGTTTCTTACCAATCTATTTTATTCTGTGATCAATAAAATTAAATTAAATAAGTTTAGGTTTCCTCGAATTCCTATTATATGTATATAAGTGTTTGTTATAGACAGTGTTTGCAAAAAATCACAAATTGTGAAATACTCTTATAACTAAGTTATATAAAATGTGATTTAATTTAACGTTTATGATTGTCCATAAAAAACAAGTAACTTAAGTGTGAAGGGTTAATTATCTCGCTCTTTTGAAATTTTAGAATATGTGATAATAGGAAAATTAACTTTTTACCTTAGATAAACCAAAAAAAAGTGTAATACTGTTATACGCAATGATAACCTTTTGTTTCAATTTGTCCTTATGTATTTAATTTTGTTAATAATATGCCCTTGAATGATTTAATGTAAAAAACAATTAAACCAAAGACAGTAACGTAAAATAAGGGCCAAGTTCCTATCCAAAAATCTCTACCTCTTAAAGTACTGAAATCCAAAATAAAATCAAATTATTTTTTTGACTTGGCAAGTTTTTTACTGATATGGCTGTATTAAAAATTGTTTTTTTATTAATACACACATGTCAGAAAAAAACTTGCCAAAACTTGTTTCAATAATTATTAATCAACGTTAACGGGCAGTGCCCGGGATAAATCCAAGCTTCCAGAAGAGGGAATGGAGTACGGAAGTAGCTAGTGAAAATCCAGCATTGGCACTCCCCGGCATCCAGGGATAAACCGGGAATAATTGGGAATTTTATGGGAAAAATTATCTTTAAATTTTATTTATATAAGGATGGCTGGGACTGCCACAGCTCAGATAGAGTTCAATACATTAGGGAAGTATTAAGGAATCACCCTGTAAATTATCCCCGGGAACGCACAACGGCGACCGGGATAAATCGGGAATTTTAAGGAACACCAATTAGGGGAATTTTTGTAATTTATAAAAGGGATTTTAAATTAATTAATTAGGGATATTACCAGGGGACCTCTGCAAACTAAACCGAACTTGGTTGCCTTCCCCGGAACCGCGGCCGGGACCTAGGCAGCCTTGACGGAACCGAGCTCCAACGGGGTACCAATGAAGGAGTCCTGTTTCCGACGAGAGAGCTAGCCGGAGGAAACACAAGGATCCGCAGGCTGAGTAGCGGCGATACTCCCTATGGTTTAGACGGAGAAGAGCCACTTATGCCCCTACACGCCCATAAAAATCAATTGCGGCAAATGGCGGCGAATAGGGCTAATGTTACTCTCCCTAGAGGAAACTGTATCGCACAGGGATAGCAGCCTCGCGTTTCATCCAGAAAACCGACCGAGTAAGCACGAAGGAAACCCCGCCGGAGACAGGGGAAGAATGGATAGGAATTTCAAGTCCAAAGGCGGAGAAAATTTATTCATAAAAATAAATATTAAATGAAAAATATTAAATTTATTTTATATATACTTTTAACTAAAGATGTTTATTCATTTAAAGACCGTAATATTCATCCAGACATATTGTTCAGTTTTGGCACCGATGTAATTTTGGCTATTTATGCCCCTACACAGAAATTTAGTGTTTTGGACGTTATAGATAATTTAAAGTCACCTTTTTAAAATTTGGCAATTAACTAGCAAAAACGATTTAAAAAATGACAAAGTTATTATTCAAATTCTACTATATCAAAAATAAAGGTAAATAGAAGGTCGGTTAAATTAAAAAGAAAATATAATAAAATGGTGTTAGACTGCTTCATTTATAGATCATAGATTTTAAAATTTATCGCATCGATTGCAAACAAAATTTAAAGGGTTTATACACAAAAGGGTGCGATAGCTGTATCCCGAGAACTATAAGAGTACTTTTTAAAATGGTAGTCAGTATTCACCCAAGTTTAGTATATGTTCACAATATTTTTACCTTGTTTACGAAATTCCGTTTCTTAATTAATGTCTATACCTTCTCTGAAGTACACTTGGCTTTTCTAACAACATTTTTCGATGATTCCGACACTTTCTCCAGTAAAATCCATTCTTTTCTAGACGTTTTCGCAATGTTTCGCGCCCAAGAGGAATTAACATTTTTTTATTTTTTGTAAAAGTTTTTTGAGTTGGTATCTCATTCCACTTCAAATAAAATCTCTTGACTAATCGTCTTATTATGATTTTTGTCTGGCGAAGATAGTCGAGTTGATGGATTGCTTTGCATTCTATCGTGGTCCTCTTTCCTAATTCTTCTTGTAGTGATCTCCGCAATACCCGCATACATTGCAGCTCGGCCCGTGTCATTTTTTAATGGCAGTTTAAAACAGTTGTTTCGTGCCTTCTCATCGCAAATTCTTATTATATTAGCAACTACCTCTCTAGCCTGACTATAAAGAACTTTTCTTTTTGAAAAACTTATTTAAATTAATTACAAATTACCAGTTATTATTAACCAATAGTTATCTGAAAATTAATTACAAATTGCTACTTGCAAGTTAATATGTTTTTTTTCTTATTTTGTATGAAACATTGGCGGATGTAATTTATTTATGTTGCTGACCACTGTTGTTAAAAATCACTATTTTTTAGATGTGTTTAGATTTTACCATTTCATCCCATCAACTGTCTCGATTTATAGTGATTTTTTTCATCATATATCAAATGGCTCAAAATCGACGTGTTATCTAATTGGTTTTCTTTATATTTATAAAACCTAATAAGGTGGGTAAGGAAAGTTATTTTCCTAATATACTAATAGTATCTAACACTTACCAGATCCACTTAAACCGAATTAATAAAAGTGGTTTATTATAAATCAGTTTAATAAAACGACTTTTATTAAACTAGTTTATGAGGGTTGAAAGAACTAAGTAGCAAACGACTTTAGATACCTCCTAAAAATTAATAAAGGAGAGTAAAAGTCATTTCGCTTTATCTTTAATTGCTTTTGCTTAGTAAATCGTAAAATGTAAAAAATTGTGATTTTTATTTTCTAACGTTTTATAAATATATAATAAATTATAGGATGTTCCACCAAACATAAGTGCTTGTCAAGCTATCTCATTCTCCCAGAAACGAGTGGTATCATTTGGTACCATCAGTTTTTAAAAAGTTAAGATTGGCAAGTGAAATCCGCATTTTCTATTTAAAGCCGTTTTTGCTCAGTAAGCATTCATGGTGACTAAAATGTTGATTTTTTAGTGTCATTATCTCGAAAAATGTTAAATATTAATAGCGTATTTTACACAATGCTTAAAATTGGCCCTATAATTCTAAAATCAAAAAATATATAGGATGCATCCTTTTAAAAAAGATTTTAAGATCGTAGCGCATTTTTAAGACACCCCATTTATTTGAAATTATTTGTGTAAGATGCATACCATTTACTTGTACAATTTTGTATAAAAAGTTTTTTGCTTAAGTCGATAGTTAACGAGACATCATCACTAAATGGACATCCGGTATAATAGGTATTAATTTATAATTAAGAAACACGGAAGTTTGTGTAAATAGGTATATTATTTAAACCTTATTTAATAATTATGTAGGTGTATATGATTATATTAATAATCAGTATATGTATAACCATCAAGCCCTGACACGCCGCTAATGTAAATGTTAAAAACCCAGTAAAAAATAATAAATCGACTCGACATCAGCCCAGCAAATAAAAAAATTACAGACGGCCAAATAAAATTACATATTTGCGCAAGCCATCTTTAAATAAAAACTAAGTTGACCGAACGCATTTCAGACGTCGGGCTCTAAGTGGTTTGCAGCATTGCCAAATCCAAACAGCATTCCCAATAAACGAAATTAAGTTAAAGAAAAAATAATAAAAGGACTATAAAATATATTAGTTTTTATACTTAAGGACATATAAAACACAAAAATTAGACCTATATTTAAAGAAGAAAACATCAAAGTGCTTAAAACTTAAATGATAAATTAAAGGTATGCACAATTTGGCAACAACCTTTGGAGTTTTTTGAAACAAATTTGACATTCTTTAAATTCCTTTACCCTATCTTCCTATCGTGGTCCAACTATATAGTTTTTAGAATTTTTTTTACTTGTGTCCTTAAGTTTACTTACAAATTAAATTTTAAGTTGCTACTGCTTCGGGAAGTCCTTTATAAATATGAGTGAATAAGTCAGTCAGTCAGTATTAAAATGTGTAATTTTCAAAATCGAATATTACAGAAACCTGTTTACAGAACTTTCTTAATATTTTTACAGGTTATTATAATACTAATGTAAATTTACATACTTAATCTCATACCTTTATGTGAAACGAGTACCAAATTTTGATAGGCGAAAAACACGCTGAAACCTTTCGTGTAATATACTTACTGTGCGCATCAGACCAGAACTTGACAAGGCGTATTACCGTGGATCTAGATTAAAAACCTATTGCTTAAAATTAAAAAAGGCACCTAATATTTTACTAGAAACATGATAATATTAAAAAGAATAGCGAAAGTTATCAAAATCGTAATTAAAATAGTTTTTGTCCCCCGACATGTGGCATTACTCTGCTTCTGCAGGCATTGAAAACGGAGTGCCTTAACCACTTGTGGCACCTCACCGACCTTGAACCCTGGATTCTTGACCCCCCTGACACTCGACCCCGGCTCCCGATTATCGGTACGACGGTCTATTTTATATTAGATTTTTGCTGATTGTCTTAATATTTATTAAAACATATTATTAAAAGTTACCATACAAAAACTAAGTGCAGCTGATTATTTTAAATAATTCAAATATTGTAAAAAGTGCTTAATATTTTCTAATCCTTTTTGATTACTATCCAAACACTGCTAAACGTTGACACACATATTCAAGATTAGGATACTGGATGTTTTTTATTTATGGTTTACAATATTATTGTATATTTTCGTATTTTAAATTTTCTTTACTTTCTAAACTATATATTTTTATTTAAAACTATATTATTATATTCAATAGAGATAGCCCCAAAATCTTAATTAATTCTTGCTAAATACTGATGTTATGGTCAATAGAATAATATCTAAACAGAAATGCCAGACAAAAAGCCATTACAAGGGTGAAGTAAATCTAGATTATGTATATAAGCCGGGACAAGACCAAAGGATATCATTTAACAAATGGCGTAGGTGTTAAAATTTATTAAGGCTTTATAATTTACATCGTTTCATATTTTATATATGTTAAGAATGAAAATTTATGATTTCTATAAACGCTGTTAATAATAGAAAATTTAATTTAAAAAAAGTTTTATCTTTTTTCTTAAGTTATCAACAGATAAACATCCCCTTTTTCTATGATTAACCATTAGCCTTTTTCCATAAACGTATAATTTGCTTAACGGGTCTTGTCCAAAAAGTTTTGTCCAAATGATTGCTACCAGTTTACATTAAACCAAAACTTATTAGTTTGGATAGATACAAAGTTAAATTAAAGGGGAATTTGCATTTGATTTATTTTGTTATCAAATTTGCACAACACCTCTTTAAACGATACACAATTGTTTACTGAGAATCAGGTAAGTTGGCTTTTTGTATTAACTTCTATACCAGTAACGGCAAAGCCAGCAATCTGCAATATACGACACAGTTTCCATGACAATTCGACAACGCCGCGGCTTGCTCTAGGACTCCTTTATATTTGCCCATAAGCTCGTGTTTAGGTGTTTATTCCCGCCTTCGCGTTGAAAATAATCAGATCTTTTTTATAGACAGTTAAGACACAATAATCGATGCATTTAGGAAAACTGTCTTGGTTTTAAAAATATTGATTATTATTCCAAGGATTACATCAGAAACTGATAGGTAATTTTTAACTTTAAAGTTAATCAATTTTTTTAATATACTATGGACAAAGAAAGATTAAATTTTCCTGCAATGACTTCTAATAAAAAAGTTAAGATAAGTGACAGTCTTAGCTTTAGTGAAATCGTGTATATTGTGTGTATTTGCTTTTATTACAATCCCAATTATGAGTGGTCGAGTTGGTGTAGTGGCAGCGTACCAGCCTCTCACCGTGGAGACCCGGGTTCGATTCCCGCATTGTTCATTGGACTTTTTCACAACTTGTCACCATCCCAGAAGGCAATGGCAAATCACTGTGTAGTATTCTGCCTGGTAAACTATCTTAGATGTGCCGGTGGTCCCGCATATCTGTGTAAAAGCAGTTCGTACGCAACACAGATATAAGTAAGAGAGCGCCTACGCTCTTAACAGAGCATGGCACAGCTCTATATTATAATCTATTTTTGCCTAAAATAAAAGATGGGACATTACCTATCTAAATGGTGTGTATGATGTATGCTATTTTTTGCTTTTGTATGTTGGGCCCTCCCTGATAGACAAACCACGAGCCGCCACTGATTTATATCATAATCTTTTAAATATATTAAAATTTATTTTCTTGTATTTTTGTAAAGTTTACATTTTAAGTCAAATATTATATAATCTTAGAGAAAAGCACAACTAGGAATACAGAAAACAAATTAAAAGATAATGTTTGTTTTTTTTTCGTTATGCACTTAGTTTTTTCTTTCATTTTTTACTGCAGAGTATTTTGATGGCATCCCTTGAGTTGTCTTATTAATATTTCAATACAAAAATTTTCGTCTTTTCGCTCAAATACAATCAATAGGTTGCTATCACCTGGATTAAATTTTTACCAACATGATGTCCGATAAGCAGAAAAATCGTGCTTTCGATTCCCGAAAGCATAGGACAACTTGTTTAGCTGGGGTGGGTGAGTGTTTTCTGCAAAGTTTTTAGCAGTTAAATCTGGCATCATGCCCGATAAAACAAACCATATTTTAAGAGTATAGCTTGTTCTGAATGCGCCCTTGGGCTCCAACTAATCTATTATATTGTATTGAATGCGGGCGCTAGGCTCACAATAGCCCTACTTCCATTTCAACCTAGAAAGGTCTTTTGTACATACTTTTCCTTCATTAGTTAATCCTTTCAATTCCCAAACTTTTTGTGAAGTTGGAAATAGTTCGGGAAGCAAGCCTTTTTATATCTTTGGAAGTTAAAATTGCTCTTAAAAGATATCTAAGCCTTTGGCCTGTTAATTCCATAAATTCGCTTAGTATATGTTGCGCGGCTTGACGCGATCTGTCAGAAAATATACAGCCTTCATTGTCAGTCATTCTCATACTTTTGAGGTGATACATCCGAGGGCCGTATTCCGTCAGGAAGTTAGTGAATATCATGGGTTCATTATTTGAAGCTCTAATAGCTTTTAAGTATACTTAGACGATTGTAAGATGATTACTTTTTGTTTTTGCCTTTTTTTCAATTCTCTTAGTTGTTCCATTAGGTGACCTTTAGTTGTGCCGCAGAAAGGTTCCGGTCCGTAAAGCGGGACTTTTGCACTCACTCTGGCTAGTCGGCAACTCCATTACCTTCCATACCCTCATGTCCAGGCACCCACATCAGAGTAACTTTGTTGTTTGTGGCCAGTCGATTAAAAAATGCCAGCAAGTCTTGGGTCAAAGCAGCATAAAGCTGAAGCTTTTAAGGCGGCTTGACCTTTCCGATACTTGCTTCTCGTAGGCCTTTTTTGGCACGTTCGATTACACTAAGCTGTAACTAAGCCTAATACCGTGAACCAAAGCTAATGAATGATGCTGGAAGTAAAGAAATAGCAACAAAAAGCATAAACAGATTTTTATTAGTAAAAAACAACTTCATTGCATTTATCAGGTCTTCCTTTTAGGCTTAGTTGTATTGGTGTATCTGGTTTATTTTTCCTAACAGTTCCATGTAAAGTAAGGTTCTTTGTTAGCAAATAATTTGCGAGCGATACACTGGTAAAAAAGTTGTCTGTAGTAATACCTCGCCAACTACCGTAATAAGGTGTGACCAAGTTTTTTACAACACGGAAGCCCTGATTTCGTTCTGTTACACCATCCAGTGATTTTCCCGTATAAACCTGAAGATTGCACAAGTATGAGGTTTTGACATCAGCAGCTGCCCAAATTTTGATGCCGTAACGACCTGGTTTTGACTTCATATACTGACTAAATGGACTCTTGCCACGAAAACATATCAGTTGTTCATCAACAGTCAAAAGTTCATATGGTTCAAAGGCATTTGTAACAACTGTTGCGTAAACGCAACAATTTGGACTTTATTAAAGGTTAAATAAATTAAAAATAGTTTTTGTAAACTGAAAATTTTATTTATTTAAACGTTTTTTTTAATTAATTGCATTGTTTAATTAAATAAATTCATTTTTAATAAGAAAAGTGCGCCGCGCTAGTTACATCTGTAAAAACGCGCCCTTTTTAGTCTTTTATAAGGTCTAGCGCATTTTTAGCGAGATAGTTTCATTCAAGTCTCCTGAGGTAACTAATGATAGAAGCCTAAAGCAAACAAATGGAAAATGGAAGAATTAAAAATATAATCGATATCGGCACTCGCCGGTTATTTTGCATCTCATAAATATTCATAACTTTCCTTTATTCTAGATACAACCAAGCAGTTCAGCAAATGCACCAGCACAGTATCGATTTAAAGCAATTTTTCTTTTTGCTAAATATTTAATTTGATGGTTTTAGTATCAAAATTGTAATATACTAAACAATTTTGGTTCAGGTTTTATTTATGTTAAATTCTGAAGAACACCTACAATAAATAATTAAATTAAAACAAAAAAGATTCTACATAAAATCAAGACTTTTCTGTATATTGGTTTGTTTTTGTGTCTTTGTTTTTTCGATATGTTTTAATAAAAATATTCTGTTTTTATTTATGTTTTTAACAGAATGAATCTTATTCATGTGGGAAATTTTGATTTAAATTAAAAAATAAAAAAGCTAATAATAAGTGCCTAAAAGCACAAAGCACAAAAAGTCAATATTCTATTAAAGTCAAGCGCTTGTTTTGTATAAAATAAAATATTTTCTGTAAGAGAGATTTCAGATTTTTTTGCTATCTATAACCATGCAATAGGTAGAGTTATGCGCACTATTTTTAGTGCGGTAACTACCACTTTAAAGTACTAGTGATGTAATCTGACAATTCCTGCAATATTCAATTTTGTTGTTTAGTATTTTTTTTTTAATTATAGAAAATCTCAATAAAAATACTATATTGGTACGTACAACAATTTTTTATAGAGTGCAAAACAAGATAAAAAATTAAAAATTAACCCAAAAATGTATTAATGCAAAAGCTAATATACTTATACAGGGTGTCCCAGAATATGTGGGCAATTTCTCGGAATCTGATAGAAAACCCAAAAATATTATGACAGGTTCCTTTAATTTTTTTTTCTATGACCCTCCCCTACGGAGAAACAGGTACCTAACGGACGCCCCTGGAAATCGTTTCAGTTTAAAAACTTTTAAAATACTAGGCGTAAATTAATATTTTTTTAATATAATGGTTACTAGATAAGTATTTTTAAAATAAACTCATTAAATCATATTTGGCTTATTTAGTTTGCCATGGACGCACAGCTCTGACACAATAAAAGCAATTTTTTTAACACCCTCTAAGATAGAGGCTCAGCAATATTGTTTTTGGATAGCCTTAACCTTGAACTAAAAAAAAAAGAATTCTTGATTGATAAAATCGAGGAATAAAATATCATGGTTGGTATTTTTTTTACATTATACAGGGTGTTTTCTAATTGTACGTCAATATTAAAAAAAAACAATTTTTGGGTCCATTAAAAAAACTTATATAAACGTATCCTAAACGTCTTAACTTTAGAGATATCGGATGGTAATTTTTTTTTTAAATAAATCATTTATTATTAATATCTGAAATACCACTTTAGATTTTTTAATGAAATTTGGGATACATGTACTATGTATCCAGAAGCATTTTTTTTATCTCCACCAGTGGCGTTCGTACAGAATTTGACTTGGTTATTTTGGCAAATAAAAAAAAATGTAGTACACTAAAAAATGCTTCCTGATACATAGTACATCTATGCCAAATTTCATTAAAATATCTAAAGTGGTATTACACATATTAATAATAAATGATTTATTTTTAAAAAATTTACCACCCTATATCCCAAAAGTTAAGACGTTTAGGACATACGTTCATATAAAGTTTTTTTTTAATGGACCCAAAAATTGCCTCCTTAAATATTGACGTACAATTTGAAAACACCCTGTATAATGTAAAAAAAATATCAACAAAGATATTTTATTTCTCGTAAACAATTGATTTTATCGAGGTCAATCAAGAATACCTTTTTTTTTAGTTTAAAGTTAAAGCTATTCAAAAATAACATTGTTGAGCCTTTATCACAGAGGGTGTTAAAAAAATAATTGCTAATATTATGTCAGAGCTAGTCCGTCCCTGGCAAACTAAATAAGCCAAATATGATTTGATGAGTTTATTTTAAGAAGACTTATCCTGTAACCATCATATTAAAAAAATATTAAATTACGCCTAGTATTATAAAAGTTATTAAAAAAAACGATTTCCAGGGTCGTCCGTTATGTACCTGTATATCCGTAGGGGAGGGTCGTAGGAAAAAAGTTCATGGGAACTGGGTTTATGGGTCATAATATTTTTAGGTTTTCTATTAGATTCCAAGAGATTGCCCACATATTCTGAGACACCCTGTATTTGAATTACTAACGTTTCCAGTGTTAGTTGACAAATAAATCCTATTTTTTGCCTTCGCGTGCTAAATCCATGACCGGTTTGACTTTACTTTTAAGTCGACAAAGGCCACATTAGAAATCATAAATTTGTTATTGCTATTTTGACCTTAAAAGGTAACTTTGTTTTCACAACAATGTTTTGTGATTTTGTATTTGAAAAAAAAGCTGGTTAGTATTTTGTTCTTAGATTTTGAAGATACTAAAACAGTTTTTATGGAAAAAATCTAAATACTTTTAGGGTGGATTTAAAATGCCACGGTCGTAGATAAAATAGTGTATATATCTCGTGCGTTAATGGTTTTTAGCGGTCTTAAGTAAATGTTATGCAAAGTTGCAAACTTTACTCGCCTGCGCTAAAAACCTAGTTACCGTAATCATTATATAATTTACTATTAAAAAAGTGATGAGAATGCAATATATTATTAGTATATAGTGTGTGTAAAAAGTACCGGATCAGTCAATTATTTCAAAAATGGCGCAAAACAAAAAAAAACCTTCTTTTATATAAGTTGTAGGTCTTAATAAAATTTTCCCAAATCTTAAAGTATCTGGAAAAACATGAGATCTTACATGATAAACAGTATGGCTTCCGTCACAGTAGATCCACAGCTGATCTTCTTTCCTTTGTCTCACACAACTGGAACAAGTCCCTTGAGTTTCTTGGTGAATCCCAGATCGTTGCTCTTGACATATCCAAAGCTTTCGATCAGGTCTGGCATGATGGGTTTGTTAACAAACTTCCTTCTTACGGTTTTCCACCTAAGCTTTGTTCTTGGCTTTCCAGTTTTCTTTCTAATCGACGTATATCAGTTAATGTAGATGGTCATTCTTCCAGCTTCCACCAAATTAATGCTGGGGTGCCCCAGAGCTCTTGGATTGGGGCGCCAAAATCTTGTTTAGTTTAATGCCTCGAAAACACAGTCATGTTCGCTGTCGCGAAAAAAGTCTGCCAATGCTCATCCCTTACATATGAGCGGCCAAGTTTTGCAAAAGAAAGAGTCGTTTAATCTTGTCGGCGTTACTTTTAAGAATAACCTCAACTGGCACAAACACATTAGATCCATAGCCTCGGCAGCTTCAAAAAAGCTTGGATTTCTCTTCCGAGCCAGAAAATATTTCTCTTCTTCCAATCTGTACACTCTGTATGTATCCAAATCAGGCCCCTTTTTAGAATATTGTTCTCATGTCTGGGGAATGGCGTCCCCTACAACACTTAGCATTCTGGACTTCATTCAAAGAAGAACTGTTCGTTTTATTAATGATCCAACGCTCACGGAAAGGCTTCATCTTCTTGCCCACCGTCGAGCTTTAGGGGATCTGTCGCTCTTCTATAGGTTTTTTCACGGCTTCTGCTCCCAACAGAGCAAAACGTAGTGCAACTTTTATGCAACCTTTTACAGTTCAGTTAGAGATTCCCCGAACTTTCCGCTTTCATCGTTCCTTTATCCCTAGAGTGTCAAGACTATGGAACCTGCTGTCCGCAGAAGTTTTTCCTTCTCCTCCCAATCTCCAAATATACAAGTCCCGTGTGAACAAACTCCCTCTCACCACACTTAAGACACCCACGGTACGTTAGTACTTAGGCATCAGCCTTCGTGGACTGTCCCAAGATAAAAAAAAAATGTATAAAACTGGGAGACCTGTAATCATAAAGAATGTCTCAAAAAGTCGTGGTAAATAAAACTTTGTTTTTTTTAATAACACTTTTTAATTTTATTTTCTGATTCCTCTAAACATACTAAATAACACTTATAAAACAAGTCATATGGCTAAACTCATTGGTTTAAATTTTAAGCTAAGTTAAAGATCATAAGTGCAATAGGTACGATTTACCTGCATTTTGCATTTTTACGCGTTGGCTTAAATAGGTTAAAACTCTAAAAAAACATGAAACTTTTGTAAAATGTACCTACGTAAGTTATGTCAAAAATGTATTAACAATTAAATTATAAGATTACAAGCAGTAAAATAATAATAACTTTAAAGAACAAAAATAAAACTAAGTGTAAGCAGTTTATTAATAAAATGTTAAAAATGTTCTCCTCTTACAGTTTAACAATGGGCTAGGTTATAATAAAATTAGTAGATGACATTATGTAACATTTTTTGGTTAATAAATCCACATTCTTCAAAAATTCTTCTACTCAATTCCTTTAAATCTGCATGTTTTGTCACAAACGCTTTATTTTTCAGGTGTCCCCAGAAAAAAATAATCAAGGAGCGTCAAGTCTGGCGACCTAGCGAGCCATTCTATAAGACCTCTTCGCCCTATCCAGCCATTAGAAAATTTGTTATTTAAATTACGTCTTACAGCTTGCTCAAAATAAGGAGGGGCACCATCCTGCTGAAACTACGTATGTCGTAATAGTGGCCCTATTGCATTGGTTATTGCTGGCAGTCAAATTTCTCTTTATAATGAAAGGCTCCACTTTTTTGTTGCCAATAATGCCGGCCCACACATTTACTTTTGTGGGTGTTGAGTATGTGTTTCTTTCATCCAGTATGGGTTCTGATCAGCCCAGTAATGACAATTATCTTGATCGATAGACCAATATAACATGAAAGTTGCCTTATCCGAAAAAACTACTTGATTAAAAAAATTGATTTTCTTTTCTTTTTTACATCAGTATTTCGCAAAATTCCATTCTACGATCGAAATCGTCTTCTGAGAATTCCCGGAAGGTTATGAATTCGTAAACCAGCTTGTATTAGTGTCCGTAAAAGGCCTTTTAGAACACTTTGCCTTGATTTTTATTTAACGCTAACCTCGATCGACTTGTTTTCTGCATAATTGTTAAAAGTTTTGAAATTCCAAATGCTATTTTTCCATGGTATATTAGTATCTTTTTAATGATTTTTAACCTGATTTTATACCACCACATCAAGCCCAACAGTTTAAAATGATGTACAGTAACGGCCATTAAATCTTGGGCAATTCTTTTTCCCTTTCGTAAAATAGACTTATGCCACCTTCTACTAAATATAAATACCTGTTGGAAAACCTAATAAAGAAACAGGTGTCCGTTGTCAATGTCTAAAATTATTTTTTAAAATGCCAAACTTAACTTTGGATCAAAAAGTATTATTTATTCGTTATATTAAGCAGAGAGGTTGGCCAGTAAGGGATATGGCGGAAAAGCTTAACATCCCAAAGAGTACTATTTATTTTGTTAAAAAAAATGGCGGGAAACACACTTCTTTGAGAGAAGAGCTGAAAGTGGTTGCCCCAAACTATCGAATCAAGAACAAGACAATAATTTAAATCTGTAGTTATAGCAAAAACTGAAAGCAATTTCCCAGCATTGGTTAGAACGGTACGGCGATGAATAAGCCAAATATCCGAATTGTGCTGCCACCCGGCAGCCTTAAAACCGTTTTTAACAAATGCAAATAAGGAACAACGCATTGGATTTGCTCCAAAATTTTACTTGGAACCTCCGATTTTTTGGGAAAATATAATATTCACCGATGAAAAAGTGTTTCAGTCGTGCTTCAATGGGATACTTAAGGTATACAGGCCTCAAGGAACACGATTTGATGAAAAATATACCCAAAAGGACAAAAGTAGTGGGCGATTTTCGGTAAATGTCTGGGGGTGGCTAAGTGCACAAGGACTTGGTGTACCTATATTATTTTATCAAAGGAAGGTTCAATGCGGAGGTATATATGGATCTAGTACAGAATATTATGCTTCTTTCTGTACTGGATCGATTTCCGGACAGAAATTTTATCTTTTAGCAAGATAAGTGTCCCGTTCATACGGCCCGGCAAGTCAATGAATGGATGGAAAAGCAGCGTATCAGGGTTTTACAGTGGCCGCACGTAGTTCGGATTTAAATGTTATGAAAAATGTTTGGGGCTTATTAGTTAAAAAATAAATAGGGAAAATGAGTTTAGGCCGCAAAATATAAACGAACTTAAGGATAAAATTTTAGAGGCATGAAATAAGTTGAGAGGAAATCCGGCCTACGCCCGGGCTTTTGTCCATTCGATGCGTGGAAGGCTAAACTCTGTCTTGGAAAAAAACGAGGCCGCAATAAAGTTATTTAAGTTTGTTTGAATTTATTAAATTGTTAATTAACTTATTATTTTGTTAGTTTTTGTTTTATTTATAGTAATTAAAAGTAAAACAAGGTAAAAAAGAGCGATTTACAAAAATTGGCAGAAAAGTCAAAATTTGACAAATTTTTTGCCCAAGATTTAATGACCGTTACTGTACTGTTATCACTGCTTAACTTTCCGCTGGCATTTAATAAAGGAAATATTAAAAATAAATTGGATTTGTGCCAGCGTACCCTCTGGTGTTAAAACTCTTTAATTATTACGCCTAACTCGCTTGGAAATAAAATGCATTTCTCGCAACTAAACGAGGCACGGAAAATTATGTAATACTGTAGGACTATTTTAGAAAGTAAAACAAACCTAGATAATTAAATATCAGCCAGACTATTAATTTTATGTGATGTAACTTCCACTTACTCTGATTCTCATAACTATTCATTATATGACAGTACGCAGAACTGTAAAATGCAAACAAATGGAATACATGGGGATTTTAGTGTTTTATTTGATTTTCATATAATGTGCATTTTTTATTTAGGAGTATACATATCTGGTTGGTTTTAATGGTACCAGGGGTGTTCAAGTAATATGACTCGGAATTCTATTTTCGGAACCAAAGCTTTAGCTCTAACCGCAGTTCCGTCTTAACATTCTTCTATTTGTTACCGTTACTTTGTTACCTCCGGGGTAACTTTGTCACGTTTAGCGGCGCGCCTTTTTTAAGATAAATGAAATAAAAGGCGGCGGAGAAACAATAATAAGTGGTACACAGCTGGCAATATGCCAATTATAGCAAACAAAATTTGGAAAAAGCAGTGAAAGCCGTTCGAAGCAGTATGCACAATAAACTAGCTGCTAAAATCCATATAATTCTACGTAGTACCTTAGTTAAAAGGTACCTTGGAAGGCACAAGAAGTTTCTTGGATGTTTGACAGTCTTTAGTAGGGAAGAAGAACGAATGATTGCAGAGACAAAGCCAGATATAAAAGTGGTTATTAAACAAATACTTTGACAAAAAGAGTATGGGTATTCTTGTAATAAAAGACAACAACTTTGTGGATGATATGGCTAGTGGTTTTATCGGACGAAACATTAACGGCCGAGTGATGATCGCGTTGTTAAATTTAGCAATGGACTTAGCAATTTTTAAAAGTTAACAACGGTTCAGAAACAAAATGTCAGATTTTGACAGGTTGCCAACTAAAATCATTGAATAACACTGACAATGACGTTTTGTTAAACATTTTAAACTGTTGTTAACTTTTAACAATTGCTAAGTCCATTGCTAAATTTAACAACGCGATCATCACTAGGCCGTTAATATACCAAAAGAACCCGATAAAAAGTGGACAAAGAAAATTTTTTGAAAGTTTTTAAAAAACATTATCCCTGCAATATTAAAGACCACTAGGGATCAGATGTTCACCTGCCATATCATATGTGTACCACCACAAAAAATTGTACATTTATACCTGGGGCTACTTTATCAACTTAACGCCGTCCTACGTGTTTTGTTCGTATTTAAAATTTGGATATGAGGTAGCTCCTATCACGGGGTTGCTTTATCACCCAAAAAACATATTTTTTTATCTTTATCGCTTATTATAAAAATGTTTGCAGAGTGCACGGTTGTAAAGGGTTGGCATACGACTAATTTTATCACAACTAAATTTTCAAAGATATTGGAGATATAAATAAAAATATGTTCAAAAGGTGACAAAGAAACCCCGTTTCCAAAAGCGTGCATAATGTCACCGTCACATTAATTGTTTTTATTTGGTAATTGTCAAAATAATATTCCATTACGCAGTACGTCATAGTTAAATTTTGTGTGAATAAGAGTTCCAAACCAAATAGCATATTGCAAAGACTTTAAGAATAATATGGGGAATCCACCTTATAAAAAATTTAGGTGATTAATTGGTGTAAGAAGTTTAAGCAGGGACTTACAAAACCCCCGACAACACAAACCATCGTTGACCCGGTCAAGGACCTTATTCTTGCCAATATAAAAAATGTTATTTTAATGTCAAAAACATTACAAATTAGGGTTTGTAGAGTTAAGGAAATTATCCATTCTCATCTGCATTACCAAAAAGTTTACACAATTTTTGTTTAAACAATAAAAAAATATATTTTATTTTGTTTAGAAATAATTTTATTGGTATAATATAAATAAAAATAAGACCATAATTTCGTATAAATCACGTGCAAAAAATTGTTTATTGTTTATTTGTTGTTGTTTATGGATTTGACGTTAACCCCTGTCAAATTTGACAGCTTGTATTTTGGAAAAATATACCTGTTAACAATTTTTATATATCAAAAAAAGCGTCCTTCCGAGTACTTTTAAACCGTATTTTAAGTAAATAAAAAAAATCTTATTTTTTATTTTGTTTGCAAACAAAAAAAAATCATGATTTAAAACAATTGCTGAGCACTTCCAAATGATCCAACTTTTATTTTTAAAAAAGCGTTAAAAAGCTTAAAATTTATTTTTAGTGTATGTGAAAAAAATCAGATATCGCACGGCCGAGTGATGATCGCGTTGTTAAATTTAGCAATGGAGTTAGCAATTGTTAAAAGTTAACAACGGTTTAGAATGTTTAACAAAACGTCATTGTTCTTGTAGGCAACCTGTCAAAATCTGACATTTTGTTAAACATTCTAAACCGTTGTTAACTTTTAACAATTGCTAAGTCCTTTGCTAAATTTAACAACGCGATCATCACTCGGCCGTAAGTCTCATATTTTGGACTGTCATTTTTTAAAAGACTTATAGCATAAGTCTAGCCAACTTGGAGAATGTTATACGGGGAAGGACTGTTTATTTTTAAAAATAATGTGAAATGAATGCCATTTTAAAATTATTTATATTTGAACTGAACGTCCGATCGTGCATAAAACGTAATAGGTACTTTGGGCGTTAAGTGTAGTACCGCCCTCAAATATTAAAGACTGACGCGACAGCGGAGGTCTTCAATTTGAGGGCGGTAAACTACACTTACCGCCCTTAATACCTAAATAACTATAAAGTCAATTATAACCTTAGAAACTCAGGTACAAACAGATTGCAAAGTTCTGAAATGCCCCCTAAATAGACGATAATACCGCTCCTGTTTCAGGGCTTTTTAAGTAAAAATGTGCTGTTTTTAGATTTTTTTTTTAGTCATAATCTATAACCTACTTATATAACAAACTTCAAGTTTTTACTCTGTCGGAAAGTGCCCCGTAATTTTGATGAGTAAGTTGGTTAGTAGCGAAATGAGCCATTTTCAAAATCAAATATCTCAGAAAGCACTTGCCATAACTTTCTCAATTTTTTTACAGGTACAAAAATACTTACGTAAATTAACATCCCAAATTTCATTTCTTTATGTGGAATTTATAACGAAGTTATCTTAGGGGAAAAACAGACCCAAACATTTCGTGTGTCAGGCTGGTAATTGAATGGACTCACTATGTATTGTATTTTGTCACTGCTATTTTTTGCAATAAATAACAATTTATCTGTTCACCTGTACCATAAATTGTTCCCTTTATTTTACTGCAATAACTTTACGAACATAAATTGGCCTCAAAAGAAAAACAATCAAAACAGGAATTACCATGCGAAATACAACCGGCCAGCGACCGGCTGAAAAATCGTTTGTCATCAAAAGTTTTTAAATCAAACTCTAAACTCGAGCCGTTGCATTTTGCATTCCAGCGTCGTAGTCACGAGCGTGAAATGAAAGTTTGATATCTATAGGATGCTAGATAACTAGGCATCAAGCGTATTAAATAAGGACATTTTTGAAATTTTAAATTACACTGTATGGCAGGATAATCCGCCATTTCAAACTGATGGGTTATTTCAGTAATATCCACATGAGATATTGTTTTATGTACAGAATCAAGAAAACATTATTAATTTTAGCTGATTAAAAAGCACTGCCGATTGGCGGTTGTTTATTTACTCTTTAAAAATAAGTCCAAAGGTAGTTTTAATAAAAACGAAATACTCTCTATTTCTGCATGCTCATGTAAAAACACAAAAAACAAAGTTCAAAAATAAACTATCGGTGCTGATCTGAAAGTTAATGCATTACTTACAGGCAGGGTCGTTCTTATCAATTTTGGCGTCCTGGGCTATAAATCAATTAGCGCCCTAGGGCCTAGGCATTAAAACTCTCAAATATAATTTCTTAATGTTTCATTGCAGTTATAAATTTTGTTAAATAAAGTTCCCGTAAGAAGTTCATTTTTAGTTAAAATACGGAGCTTAAGGATATCAAGAATAGTGATGGCAATCCCTGATAATTTTTTATGATAAGAAATAAAAAAGAAATAGCAATATAATATTTTTTTCTTATGTCAATAAATTTAATTTTATCTGCAGTACAATATAATACGTAACAAAAATAAAATAAAAAGATTTTACAATAATAAAATACAGTATTTTTATTATTGTAAAATCTTTTTATTATTTTTGTTATGTATTATATTGTACTGCAAATAAAATTAAATTTATTGACATAAGAAAAAATTAATATATTGCTATTTCTTTTTTATTTCTTATTATAAAAAATTATCGGGGAACATCAAAAAATATTTTTTCTACAAGCGTGCGGTAAATAGCACTTTTCGCACTAGTGCGGAAAAGTATATATAGTAAAAAAAATATTAGTTTTTGGAACATAAATTAGTATCTAATTGTAAAATAATGCTGCTTATAATAGTTATTTACTTGAAGAAACTGAATTTTGCTGTAATTTTGCAGTCTCTTATAACATTTATTAAATAAAATAAAATTATCCTAATTTACCAAATGTAAGTACATATTTTTAATAACTCCATATAAATTATCAAAGAATCCATAGCAACCTACTAATTGTTTATGCATCCATCAAAAATTAATTTTCTGTCACGCATTTTTTAACCAAATTGGAAAAACATTTTTAATGGATTCTGACTACGATTTACCAGCATCGATTATCGAAGCAGCAGAAATAGGAAGTATAGATCTTTTACCCATGAAATCTCTTCACAGGTATGAAAAAGAATTTGTTATGTTTGAGAGCTGGTGTCAAAATAGGGGTGTGAAGTCTTTTAAAGGAGATATTTTTCTGGCCTTTTTCTCTTATTTATCAAAAACATGTAAACCCAATACATTATGGTCTAGAAACTCTATACTAAAATGTATCATTAAGTTACGAAAGAACATAGATTTAAGCAAGTTTTTCAAAGTGACGGCCTACCTTAAAAAACAAAGCGTTGGTTTTAGACCCAAAAAGGCTACAGTCTTTTTAAAAGAAGAAATATCTAAATTCATGGATGAAGCGCCCGATGATACTTATTTACATATAAAAGTGGCTACGATTTTTGGCTTAGCTGGCGCTTGTCGTAGAGAGGAGTAAACAAAAATATGTCTGGACCATATTGAAGACCAAGGAAATTTAATATTGATACACATCCCAGACACAAAAAATCACAGCTCTAGAAGCTTTGTCATTTCTGGAGATGCCGAAAATGAAAAATTTATAAATCTATATAGAAAGTATGCCAGTTTAAGAAAGCCGACAACACCACATAGGCGATTTTTTGTGAACTATAAACGCGGAGTGTGTACAGTACAATGTATCGGCATTAATACCTTCGGAAAAATGCATTCGGAAATAGCGGCCTATCTCAAACTTCCTAACCCGGAATTGTATACTGGGCATAGCTTTCGCCGGTCCTCTGCAACATTTCTCGCAAACTCCGGAGAACAAATATGCAACATTAAACGTCTTGGAGGCTGGAAGTCTACATCAGTCGCTAAAGGATACCTCAAGAATTCGACAAATTTTAGAAAGGATATTTCTAACAAAATACTTAATTTTACCGAAACACCTTTCACTATTCAGAAACAACCGTCAATGCCATCTTCCAATGTACTAAACCTCTCGGTTCAAGAAACTACTTTCATATTTGCAAAAGATTGGCTCATCAAGAACCCAACGCAGCCGCCGTCAACGTTTTCTACAGAAAAGCAACTCGCGTCAGCAATAAATTTACAAAAGGCGACCAATTGCACTTTTATTATAAATGTTAATAATAATAATTAGTGTATAAATTCCTTCGTTAATAAATAATATTTTAATTATAAATCTTTAAAATAATGTTGGTTTTTCCTCTCGCTTGTAGAAAAAATATTGTTCCTAACACTTGCGGAAAGTAACTTTCCACACTTGTTAGGAAAATAACTATTTAACAAAAAAAAAACATCCACATATAACTATACTAATTATAATAATGATCCTAAATTGAATTATTGTATTAAATAATTAACTTCCTTGCTTTAGTTTGAGCAAATCCATTGATTAGAACACAAAGAGCTTTGTTGGTGTTACGGCTCATTTTATTAATGAAAATTTTAAAATGAGTTTTACCAATTCAACATACGAGCCCTAATTTAGAGAGGCTTTAAGACAAATTGTCACAGACTGGAATATATAAGATTAAATAACAATCGCAGTGTCTGATAATGCCGCCAATTTCAAAAGTGCCATCACAAAAGAACTTGGCTAAAAATTTTTGGGTGCTTTGCGCATTCATTAAATTTAGTAGTTACAGATGGACTAACTGTTTGCGCCAAAAAAATTTGTTGATTTCAAAAATAAAGGTTAATGTAAGCCACTTTAAACGAAGCACCACTTTCAATCAAAGATTAATAGATATTCAGAAAAATTCAGGAAAATAATCATTGAAGCTTCTCCAAGATGTTGCTACTAGGTGGAATTCCACTTTCTATATGTTAAAACGGTTCGTCGGTTTAGAAGAATATATTAAGAGTACCTACTATTGCTGTGATAGATAAAGATTTACCGATTTTAACACAAGAAAAGTGGAAAACATGCCACCAATTATGCAAAGTATTGAAGCCTTTTGAAAAAGTCACGAAAACTTTAAGTGGATAAAAGTATGCAACCGGTTCTTTAGATATACCTCTGGGTAATGGTTTAAAAGCAGTAAATCAGACTTTACTTAAAATGGAATTTAATAAAAATGTAAGGTTACTTAAGAAAAAATTAAATTCAAGTCTCTTGGAAAGGTTAAAAAATATCAAACTCAGCAAAACACTTGCATTTTTTACATTTTTAGCTCCAATATTTATACTATTACCATTTTTTGACGTGTCCTTGGCAGCTAATTTAAAGAAAAAAGTAATAAGAATGGTTAAAACCATGCTTTCGGAATCTCAGTCGGTTAAAAAAAAACCGTCGTTGCTGAAAAAGAAAAAAGACAGAGTGGTAAAGATAGCGATTCCGATAATAATTGAGGTTAAAAAATACTTGAGATTTAGGCATATTTAAAAATTCCTCATCTTTACGATCGTGGCGCCCGCTAAGTTACGGCGCCACTGGCCCTGCTTACAGGACTGCAGAGTGGCTACACCAAACATTTTTGTTCATTAAATGCAAATAAAGGGTGTTTTTAAATATTCCAACTACTGTGTTTAAGGTGTTGTTTAAACGTGGGAATCATACCCTGGGTTCCCAAATAAGTTTAAAATAAAATGCAACTTTTTACGCTATTTTTTTTTATTTCAATTGAAATTTATATTTTAAAATATAAATATTGTTTTAACTCTCTTTTTTTCCTTAATCAAATCAACGTTTTTAAAGTGCCGCTATCCAGTATTTGCTTTTAGATCCAGGAAAATAAAACCAGTAAGACATCACAGTATTTTTTTTCTGTTTCATTAGTGTTAAAAAATAAATTT